>KZ538194.1:0-10515 GCA_000934665.2 Catajapyx aquilonaris | reverse complement strand
CCCCCCCCCCCCCACACCTCAGTTGCTAGAATCGACAATCCGCCTGGGTTTGGTGAAAGGGATCACCCCCAACTTAAAAACTTTGACAAGACATGATAAATGCACGTGGAAAGCGTTACCAAATGATCCGCTCAAGGTAAGGCACAATAGTAGTTTTCCGGGAACTACACGAATAATTACGCTCGTCCAAGGTCCCCAGCAACAAGTAAGAGTTGATTGTCGGGCATTGATAGGTTTAAAAAGGTCCTTGCACGGAACATTCTTTTTCTTGGAAGCCCTTCTTCCTCTATGTTTGTATATACCGATGAATAAACATGCTACAAATAATATGGACCGTTACTAATTCTGTTTGCTGTTTCTATTTGTGCAGCCGTCACTTGTTGAGTAATCGTGACAGGAAAAGCACAGGGAACCGGAATGGGATCAATCACAGGTTGACACATCTCGCCAAAAATATTTGCCCTCTCCCACCTTCACATTTATATATAAAAAAAATCAACCTGTCTTCGAGGAACTTCTTCCTGCGTGCCTAATACTTTCTCCCCGGCCTGAACTTTCTACCACAAAAAAACTTGTCCATTCTGCCAAAAAATTGTCACGGAATTAAGATTTTCTCCAAATTACGTCGCGACCTTCGCCAGACTTGTCCCAAATTGCGTATGCTGAACCCCACCGCCATACCAAGAAGTGTTAGAGGGTTTTGGAAGCGCCCAAGTTCATAGGCCCGAACCAGGGCGGATGGAACAAGTGGAATGGGGGGTGGGTGGGGGGTCCCCCTCCTTCTCATCATTTGCATACCGAGCCCCCGCCAAAAAACTGTGCCACTCCGGACCATGGGTACCACTTGTTACATCCACACACCTCACCTCACACTTTCACAAAAAAATTTGTCCCGCACTTTATAAAACCACCAAAACCACTCCCGTACGGCTCGAGAAACGTGACTGTCACTATCCGATGCACCGACCACTCTCCTGTTCCGCGAGGCACTGCCAGAGTCGACGGCCACTCGGGCATATGCCCCCGATTCACTGCCTACGTGTCTACGCCCCAGCAACTGGCCTGCCTGCTCTCAGGAAAAGGCTCGCCGGGACAGCCCCCATCCAGCCACGATGCGAGTCTCCCGCAGTGTTGCCACCTCTCACGCTACGTGTCACTTTTTTTTTAGGGAAGAGGGAGGCTGGTATGTCCATCGAAAAATCACAACGGTTACGTAATATCTGGACAAGTGCGGCCGGATCATTAACTTGGGTAATCAGCACATGTTATGTCTGGATTTGAATCGAGTCAATGATCTAGGAGTGCATGATAGGGGCTTCCTATCTGTGCGAGGCTGTTTAATAACATCGAGGGATATGGATCAGCTGCGATGCACCTGTTTTTGCTTTTCGCCTGTTTTTTTTATTAAAAGCCAGCCTTGGAAATTGCATACGACGAAATTAACTTCCTAAACCTTGACGAAAAGCGTTCCGGTGATTTATTTCGCCATATACATACAGGCGGCTTGTTTGCCACATTCCTTGAAAATCTTATCGAACTATCAATATATCAGCCCACTGTACACTGTGAAACACTATACAATATGCGACATAAAATGTCCATCCTTCGCTATATGAAACCATCCCACCCTGAGTGCCCACCAGTCAGCCTAACTCCAGGGGCTACCCAATCCAAAGCCAGACCCGACACAAGAAATTAAAGTGACCCCCTTCCGACCTCCTTCACACCTTTTTTTCTGGCCTCAGGCGCCATTTAGTCACGAAGTGTGTATATCTGCCCGCCATTAACCCCACCCCGCCTTTTACAAGAGCGCTTGTGCGACACACACTCACACACCCACATTCATTCGTCTGGCGCCAGCATATGCTGGCTACCATCCCCCCCTTTTCTAATGCTCGATGAACAAGACGAACCAGAAGCCTTCAGCAAGCAGCTATTTTCCAGCAATTTTTTTCTTTCTTCTTCCAATCCTCGGCCTGTCTGTTCCGTCCGAAAGCAAAACAGCGAGAGAGCAGCCAATCGTCATCGCGTACTCTTCTGCCACGGAAAAACAAACTTTTCACACGTGCTCTCCACACATGCGAGGAATTGGAAACGCTAGCGAAGGAATGTGTCCTCCAGCTAAAAATCCCGCCATTTTCCATAATTAAAAACGCTGCGGGCAGGTACTCAACGAGTGAAGTGCACCAATTCATATTGGACCCCTTTCATATTTACCAATGTGAAATGACTGCTGCTTTCATACCGACATGCAAGTGACGCAAGATCTCAATGGCAGTGAAAGGGAGGTAAATATGAATGGTATACAAATGAGACTGCGAACTCAGCCGACTGACAGACGACGTTGCTGACGGAGACCGAAAAAAAAAATGTGTCGCACAAAATTTCAAAGCGAAGTCACGAATTGGAGCACATGCATGGGCATGCGAGCCAATGCCATTTCCATGGGCGAGAAAGCCAGTTTTAGTGTCCTCCAGACAAGAGTATTCACGAACAGGAAACACCGTAGCATCCGCCGACATCTGAAAAGTCACAAAAGCGATTTCCCCCCCGGGTCGGACATGCGACAGCTTCGTGCTTGTGCGACTTCCTCTGATTTTGCCCTGGATTACCCCCCTTTACAAATCAGACGTCGAAGGACCCCAACTGACCAATTGAGCACCTTCACGCAAAAATAAACATGCACCAAGGCATCATTGCACTGAATACATTTTACATATTGCTAGTTATTGACTCCTGACCTTGTTATTGAATCAGAATAATTAATCAGCTACAGACCCTAAGAAATGGTCAATTCAGACACCTCAAAACCAAGAAAGTCGACAGTACACGTAACGTAACTGCGGTTTTAATGACTATCCAGCCTAATTGCAATCCAAGAAATCGGTTCCCTTTCAAGAATTTCCTCATGAGAATCCCAGCTAGCCAGTGGCCGGTAATTGATTGCGGCGACGACAACAACAGCCCTATTACAATACACGTGGTGACGGACAAACACACAATTGAAGGGAAAGAACAGAACTGGGTATTGTATCCGAACAAAGTAGGGCAGGGGAAACAAAAGGAGTGAAAATGAAAGGTGCCCGACGTGTCAATTCGTCACTGGCTATTTTATATATCAGGTTGGCATTTCTTCCTGGATCGACCTGTACATATAGGCGATTGCTGACCGCACAAAAACAGGGCTCGTAATCCGGTTTGCAAGACTGCGATTAATCATTGTTCGCACACCTTGCGTCCATTGTATGTGTCTTTGCATTGCTACTTAGCTCAAAGCTCCATTAAGTACTACTGCCGATATACTGAAACGTATTGGCGATAAAACGTATTGGGCATTACGATTACATGGAAGGTGCTGACAATCCTAGAGTAATCGGCTTTTTGTTTTTGTTTTTTGGTCGACGAGGTACGTCATCGTGAATTAAGGCGTCACAATAGATCAATTGCTGTAACTACTACAGGGGTACAATTTCAGTTTAAGCTAAGGATATTTATGACTAATTGTGAATTATGAATGTAGAAGATATTAATGCGCAGAAAAGGGGAGGAAATCCCTGGAAATCTCAGCTTTTTTGCGATATTTTTTGCGACTTCTACGGATTTTTACACGCTGTTACGAAAGGCACAAAAAACAAGCCTACAGTATCAATTTCTTTCACGAGGCCTACCTTTGGGTGGTGGGGGTAATAGGACGACTTGATTTATAAACACTTTGCCATCAATTAATTTTATGTAAGCTAATACAATTATACCGACCATGCCTTTTAACTGGTCAGTTTAACTGACCACGCAATTCGCGTCAGAACATTATGAAATCGGTGATTCATAATCTGATGCTATCTTCTGCACCTAAAACCGCATAAAAACCAGCATGTTTCATCGCGCGTGTTATCTCTAACCTCTATAAAAATGAACAGCATGATGTAGTTGAAAAACCTCATCCTCCTAATTTTTTTTACGTACTGTATACGTACTGTGAACTATTTTTCTCGCGACAATGAATCAGAATCACTACCACCTCGCAATTTACATTTACAGGCTAACTAGGCGTGTGAAATCAAGAACTATAGTATACTGTAAACCTACCCCAGCATTTTTTTTTTTTTGTACAGCAGCAGCGATTAGTAACCAATATTCACTCCCCCTTATCAGCATTACGTACAGTGGAAAGAATGCTGACTAATCCTGAAACTTAAGGTAAACTGATTTTTACTGATGTTTTATCATGAAATCATAATGATTCATCATATCTACGTGACTAAATGCAAATATATTTCCCATATCACGTCCACATAAAAGAATGATCACCTTCACATGCCATTTTTTTAAATGACGATACACTTAAAAGCATCTTGACAACGGGATTTTATCAAAGCGTTTTAAATATTTGAATACATGACTGAATCTCCCCTCCCCCCCCCCCCCAATCGAAAAAAATGTATCGGTGGCAGGCAAGAACAATAAAAACCCGACATGAAAAATGAACAGTCGGTTGACGCCTATTCCTGAATAATGAGAATGTCTCTAGTGAGAGTAATTACCTTTTTAGCAATATGTTCCAGTATAGTACATATCATTCGTGTTGCATAGAACGGTGACGTTTGGATTGGCATAAATGTGACCTCATATCGCCCTGGCATATGGCAGTCACAGGCAAATTCCCAAATACACACCATGTTTTGAAACTGAAAACTCCATAAGCCTTATTGTGTTGCTGTTTATTTCTAAGGTAGTACAGCCCCCAGGCAAATAATACAAAAGTAGAACAGGAAGTATTTATTTGTGTTTACATTTTCCTGTGCTTAACGAATTTCTATGTCGATTTATGCTGTGTGAAAGTATATGAATAGATATATACGTTTACCATTCTGGACTCGGACTTTCTCTCAAATAAGCACACAGCATCCTCTGTTTTTACTCCCCCTGCTTTCCATTCAGTATATTACGTCCATTCAATAGTATCATTACGTCATATCCTGCTCTTAAAATAAACTTATCGTTATGAAGCCGATAACTCTTTATAGCATATTGCAAAAAAATGGATGCATCTGACGTACAGATCATAACTTACAAAAAAAAAAATACCGATTCAATGGGAATCACTTCATTGATACATCCAAGTTCCGACCTAGAGGTCACTGATAAGCAACCATTGTCAAGTCTAACATATGACAATCCATGGGGTAGAATTATCCGAGAACATATTGTTGACAAGTAATGGGCACATCATATTCCAAGTAAAAAGGTCTTACGATAAAGGAACAGCCACCATTCAAATTCCATAACTCAAAGTCTGTCGAACTTGCTCGGCTGTTGGCACAAACAGCGAAATCAACAAGTTGCCAAAAATACACTTCCACGATTCTGGTAAACTTATTCAATAACCTTGCAGGAACTCCCTTCTGTGTTCCTCTCACGGCCTGCAACATGCATCCAATTTTGCGTTTCATTCTCAACGCTATCTTCGTATGCGGATGTTTTCACAGACTTTGTTCCCATCCTCCAACTGATAAACACCAGCCCCAAGAACGGTACGCCGCTGCCATGTGGTAAGTGCATCCCAACCGGACGCAAACAAGACATGCCAAAATTATGCATTTCGTCCATTCAGGTGATATTTTTTAGGTCCCACCCTGTTTTTAACCCTTACCACCCCGATTCCACGCGATGATAAGGCACGGCATGCACCAAACCTCCAAAATGAGAAATGGTATGCACATCAAGGCCGAAGAGTGGCCAAAAAAGGGGTCTGGCAAAGCAGCAGAAGAATCGCAGGGTGCATGCATGAGCGGTGCATGATGGTGGTTTTTGCAGTGGTGCCACGCTATAAGGCTGGAGAGTACATCGTGGCATCGTCGAAAATGAGAGAGAGAAGAGCCTGGCTAGAGGGGGCTTCTGGCAGCGGCCGGAAGGGAGGTCACTCACTCAACACAGGTGGAGTCAACGTACTAGGGATGGACGGATCATGGTGCCCTCTTGGTGCACATGCACAGCTGAGAATGTCCAGTACAATCAGCAGAGGCAACACAAAAAATATTTTTTGGTGATTATGTGTCGATGCAGCGCCCTATTCGGAAGACACTGGTACGTGGAACCTATCATAATCGTCTCAAGTTCCAATGTCCGCCGGGTAGGGCGCTGGAATAGTATTACGTCAGTGTACCTCGTGCAACAATGTTTCATTCTAGGCCTGGTGCCGAAAGAATCGGTTCATCGCCCCGGGCACTTGTGTCGAACTTGGCCCCTTCCGGAATCCATGAAAAATCCATTTCAACACTCGCCGTCTCTCCGACAAATGTCCATTCTTCTTCAGCTTCTTCCCTTTCCTTTAACAGTTACAATCCACGCAAGACTACACACACGTAATATTCCTGTCCTCGATTTCTAGAGAACCCGAGGTAACTTCCCCGTCCTTGGAAGACATCCTAATTGCTCTCCAGACAACTTGATCAACTTACTACAGAAAAATGGAATTTTTTTAAACGTCTGGTAAGCTGAAAAGTAGAACATTGCACTGGAAGTAATACAAGTAATGCGTCATTCTGACAGCCAATGCGATGTGAATCATAAATTACTTTTTTCCGTGTATTCATAGTGAGAAAAATCATAATGTTGCAAGCTCCACTGTGGAATGTCCTTTTCGCATCTGTGGGCGAAAGAACCCAATAATACCCTCTGATTTGTCTTCCTTTGGAGGTCAGGCCTAAGTGTCCCTCCGTCAGTTGTTGCAGAACAAGAGGTCCCTAATGAAGTGCACCGAGTATCCGAATCACCATGTGAGAATAACGGAAATTAGGTTGAAGGTTTGAGGGTGGAGGTCGGATGACGACATTTCGCATCCAAAAACATATTTTATAATCTGGCGTGCCTGAATAAGGAAAACTACAAGTAGCTGTCCGTCAAGCTTGGGAATATTCGTGAAGCAGCAACACTTTAAAAAGACGGTCTTTCATGAACGATCATTTCCTGTCCATAATGCTTCTTGTGGGTGTCAAATTGCATACGGAGGAGGACATTTAATTCCGCATAAATAGTGTCTTGCTACTCTTTGACTACAACATTTTTCCCAGCCTCGCAGTGTGGCCTGGTGTGGCTGGAACCAAAGTGACCCTTGAATTGAGTCAACAGTGTGGCGTTGGTATTCCAAGAGCATTTTCTTTCCACTTTGTTCCATTATGCAGCATACCTCGCTGGTGGTCTGGGAGACAACGAGATCCAGACTAGTCCTTTGCATTCATCAGCAAACACCGCCCACGAGAAGGGTGTTTCTACGCAACGTCTCCATTTGAAGACATGTAAAACAGCATGTCTTCCGCGACCATCTCCAATCAGCACCTTCAAAACCCACTTCTGTCATGTGTCATCGCAAGGTAAATGAGTTCCTCAACCGCAAGTCATCTCCGGGTCTCGAGATTGGCTACTGCAGTGTGCCAAAGTTTCCCATTCTTTTTGTGCATGACCTGGAATCATGGCTCCGCAGTTCCTCAGGGTGCTGCCCGCTCTGAAGGTTGCAAGCTCCCGAGGCCATGCAAACACACATGCGAACAAACACGTCCACACATACATGTTGTCCAATATCAGCAGGTGGCTTCCCTCACTTCTCGCATTCCTGGTATTTATGGATTCGCAAACTTGCGAGTAGTCCCGTGCTGTAGATTTACGCCCGTAATACCCAAGTTACGAGACACTTTCTCCAAAGGATGCAATGCTGCATCTCCGGAAAATCGAATGATCCCTCCCCCATAAAGTACTCCCACGCAGCCTCCCAAAATTGTCCATGTCGTTAATCACGTACCGAACACACAATGGCCGACCCTCCATTTCCTTGACCGCCGTTAAAATTATGCTACGCCACAAAGGCCGCGGTACTTCCCCGCAAAAATTCCTTCTTCCGGTCAATATGCAAGATTGCACCCTATCAAACAACCCAAGGACGTCCTCCTAGCGCGGCTGCACTTAACTGGATATATCACACATAAGGGCATTCTCCCTTTTAATCATCGTCTTGGTTTGCCAGCCTCGAGGAGATATCAAGGGTAATGGGACCCCAACCTTGGCTGCTTATACTCTGGAAAGGTTCACATATCCGATACACCACCCATAAGATTGTCGCCCGTAATTCACGTTCCGCATTCCTTTTCAACAATGACAAAAACCAATCTAGCGATGACGTCAATGACCATGGGAATCTGCCTAGTGAAAGTTATGTCTAGCTCCATAGATTGAATCTAATAACGATAGTAATACCGTGCACTGAAAAAGAACAGGCGGATTAGTCCCTGCCTTGTAATGGTGAACGAAAGTGAACTTTCACGTGTGCTCAAATAGCAATTCATTAGTGAGCGAGTTCGTGCACTTTTCAAAACGCTTATATAGACTCGTTCGAAGGTCGCTAGTTGCCGTGAATATAATAAACTCAAAGCCTGTTCTGGGAAGGCCAAGCAGGCCACTTTTGTGTCCAGACTATGAAACAAGTTGTGAGATTTTTACGTTAAAAAAAGCTGGTCACGAGAACCACTTCGCACACTCTCCCTAAATTTTTTTCCTACAAAATATCCCCCAAAAAATGTGCTTGATATTTGAATTTCGCTCAAAATATGAAAACACTGGGTCCCACCCGCACACACACACACACAAAAAAATGTACCCATTCCATCCACGCATTTCCATCGATCACTCTTTGCTTTTGTGAATCCCCTGCTTGCGATTCCAAACTGGTGTTTGCGGATTGGAATCCTATCTCCGAACCAGGGTTTACAAAACTCCTGAAGTTGAATTTGCGAAGCTGGAGAAAACACTAACTCGCTCAACTTTCTCCCACTTAGTAGCGGCGGTGCACCGCATAATCTGACACTCGTCCCGAACCGGCGACGAATAAACACCGTGGGATGTTGTAATTCGTTCTGATGCTTCTCCGGGAGCTTGCTCACGCCCGGACGCGCTTTTGCTCTTCAACATGCTTCAGGATCCGGTGGTTTACACTGATCTACGGATCTCCAGCTCAATAACCTAACGCAACCATGTGCAGTCACAACCGCAAATAAATCATACCATCCGGTTGTTGTTTTATAAAAATTCTGAACGTGTGATATTGATCATTTGACAATATATTACCTGAAACACCTATAAAAATCCAATTTTCCGCATCTTCCTTGAAATGTCTGCCGGAAATTTGCAATTATAGTTTCCACGTGAACATGCAGCCAAACGAGTTTCATTCCGTGTCTTAATCCGGAGGACCTTCATTCACCCACATGCTGGCTCCCTAAGTCGCATCGGAATTGCGTACACGCAGGTTACATTATACAAAATGTGGATAAGTTACGCCGACGCGTTTTTCTCTTCTTCTTCAATTGTTGGTTCCGGTCAAACCGGTTCCGTAGAACGGTACTGTCCATGGTACAAGGTTGGAACTTTCAGCTACTTATAAATACCATGGGTATACGTGGCGAATCCGACGAAGGTGGAGGATCAGAGAAAATTTTAAAATGTCCCTCCGGCAGTCATTCCAAAATGACTCACAATGCGTCATTTCAAATAATGACAGATAATACTGCTTCAATTATGACACACCCTGTGCATCCTGTATAGGCATTCGTGGAAGGTAGAAAGCGAGCCTATATGGTATATGCACTCCTTTCTGTGCTCCTGGAGCATCCCGATGTAAGGTTTCTCTCAGTTAACGAGATATCTATGACGTCAATAGTGAAGCCAGCCAATGCCTGAAAGGAGCAACTGCCACTAGTTTCAGACTGGACCGTCCAGGGGGCGCCACAACTGGTACATTTTCATTTTAAAATCTGCGCATTAATTTCAGTTAAAATTGTGATGAAATTCACGCTCAATTTACACTATGGGGACATCCTACAGAGCAATGGCTCTCCAAAACATACCCCCCACCGCAATCTTATTAAACACGCCTAATCCCTACTTAATGAAGCTTTCTACACAGCAACTCTGTTAATAATACCATTCGATACAAGTCCGGCTGAGTAGCCTTCGCACACTCTGTTCCCCCTATCTAATGAGCAAACTCCACTTCTCAATCCGCCGTAAAGCCGCTCTCCTGACACGAAAGCCATCAGCATGGGGGAGATCATCACTTTCACCCTAACAATACTCCATCCACGTTCCATAAATTGGCCGGCTATAAGTCCCCCCNCCCCCCCCCCCCTTGCACGCATGCTACACAACGTTAATGAGGGAATGCACGTCCCCATCCCTGCAATGGTCTAATTACATCGCAATTACGCTCCGGTTGCATCTGCGAGCCGCTGACAGCGACGCGCTTCCTACAAATTTGCGACTTATTTGGAAATTAGAATCCACCTAACATGTTTATAGCTGATTATTTATCAATTGCCCTATTTACTCTCAGCAATAGTTGGTAGCTAAAACTTCCTCTAAAGGACTTGGGAAAAATTGCGAGAAAAACAAGTGTTACTCAATGTCTATAAAAGTTTCTCAGAAAAATTCTCACATCAATATCGCATAAATTACATGACCATGGCTAGA
>JYFJ02000867.1:0-103703 GCA_000934665.2 Catajapyx aquilonaris | reverse complement strand
GCCATTGTTGTAGGCAGAAATAATAGAAGCGATGCTATAACACGTGCCAAGACCACCAGACTGTCCCTGTAGTACAGTGGTGGAAATTAATGAAGAAGCACAAGTATCGCCGCCGGGCAGAGCTTTCATTTACATAAAGCTTCATGTAAAGAGGAAAAACTCCGGCAATACTTGTGCTTCTCCATTAATTTCCACCACTATACTGTACTATACCACATCCCTCGCATAGGTGGCGCACTATTGCCACTTTCAGGATCGTGCCTGGTACGTACTACATGCAACCGTGGATAAATAAATCTGCAGCAGCCTTAGACGCTATATTCCGCCTACAGCTCAGTAAAAGAACAGTGAACGGGCTAATTACAAACAAACAAGAGTTATCCACCCATTGTTCAACCGAACATCAAAAAAGAGCTTGTATTTTTAAAACATTGTCCTATTCATAATGCAAGGCCTGCTGTTTGGCACAGTACAGAACAAAAAGTGAAGTGTTGTGGTCTGAGTCTGAAGAGGCCTTTAGAAGAAGAAAAAAAACTCCATCTTGTTTTCTAACTCGTGACATTATCAATTGATAGAGAAAAACACCGCCAATCTGATCGCCTTTCTGCGGCCCGTCTCGAGCCTTTTTCTAATGGATCAACTGGTCACGCTCCAAGGAACATCTCGGAACCCATCAAACATGCACAATGTCTTCAAGTCTCAAAAAGCTTCTTCCTTTGATCACTTATCGGGTGCGGTGCTTTCCAGCAAAAAAAAAAGGGGGGGGGGGGGTACAGAAACATCCGGCAACAAAATTTTCGGCCAAGTAATTACACGTGGCTGGTAATGGTCATTCCAGGTTGCATGCGCAAGACCTCCAAGTAATCGTTACTTCCTTCCTGCATTACCTCCGGCTTTTCCGTCGTCCTCTCTCTAATGGCAGGCTCTCCTTTTCGCAAAAATAATAAAAAAAGAACTTTTATGGCGCGAACCCTTTCCTGTCAATAAGGCCCAGGTTTACACCTCTGCGGAAGGCCGGGCTTTACGGGCCTACAAAAATTATTTATTTATTTATTTTTTCACGGAGAAGCGAGGTAATGGCGTCGTAGTTTAGGTCATTGCCGCACCAGTCCTGAAGTCCAAAGTTATTCAGCATTATTAAGGAAGAACATTTTCTTGTACGTAAAAATGCAAAATCGAGCATAATATTATTATGTCTCATAAATATGTGGCCAAGAGGTGAGAAAAATAATTTGTGCAAACAAAATGTTCCAAATTGATGTCAAATAAATCAGCTAGACAATTCCAAAAAAGATATTGAAATCAATTTAAAAAGTTGAATACCTTGAAAACTTATTAAAATTTTTTCCCCGATATTATTGTTGTCGTTAATAATCACTGCTGCAATACACAGAATGAAGAAATTGTTGATCTGCTTTCCTTTGTAAGCAAGATCTTGTTTTAATCGCGTTATAAAAACACCGGGTCGTCCCCTACCTCCATTCGTGACTAATAAAACTGACAGGATATATGGCATCATTGGCTAAAGCAGATTCGTTTTAAGTAATTAGCCTAAAAGCGGAGTGGAGCTTTATTCAATCTGCAAGTCGTCAGTCGTATAACTTTGTTCCAAGGCCAAAGTCGCAACCTGAAAGTGGACCATTTGTTGTGGTCAAATGATGTATAGGACTCGCAGCGGAAACGGTTCTTCGCACGTCCTGATAATGTAATTAACATAAACAAATAATTCATTTTTGATGCCATGGACGGGGTTGCCATGGACATACAAACTTTCCCTTATAATTATGTGTAAGATAACACCAATCATTTTTTTCTGCCTCTTCACTTTTCCTATTATTTCACCACTCTTCAGTATACTGGCAGGCAACCCGATCCAATTTCCAGTTAATCCGTCAGCTGGCGGCAAGAGGTCCATTGTTGGAAAATTTTGAGTGGTAAAGGCAGTTGGCTTGAAGAGGCTTGTGTTAACTTGGACTCCAAGCAACTCTTCTTACTTTGGCCCTCTCTGTGAATTTGCTTCACTCCGAAAAGGGTTACAGAGTTACATTGTACCTCGGAGAAGAGAACAATGTAAGGGTTTGAATCCCTCCCCTTGGCAAGAGGCTTTCTCCCGGAACACTACGGGTATTTGCCTTATCGTGCTCAGTGGTTTCGCACCCCTTCCCTCCCATTACCCCCCTTCCTACCACCCCCCACCTTCCCTCATTCCCAATCCCACATCTGCAAACCCTTGCGGCTTGCATGATTGTGCAAATAAACCCCTCCACCCCTCTCTCTCCCCTTTCATTCAACCCTTCAAGTCATGCAATTCGAGTTCCACATCTAGAGAGAGAAATTCCAGTTCTGCAGAAATTTCCAGATGTGCTAACTTTTCTGAGCACACCGAAACCTGTGTTTTCAGCACAATGGCGGATAAGGTCACGGTGTAATTGGACATTTATTTGGAGCTCAAATGTAATGATCCGATTTTTTTTTATCACGAGGATGCAATACTAGTGAATCCAATGACAAAACTTGGCAAAACAGATGGCGCATCCTCCCTCTCTGCACACTATTGCCACTGTCAGGGTCTGGCGAGGAATAGAGGTACTACAGCTGATGAGTCGCCCCGGACAAACAGCGCTCATTCCCATGAAAAAGCGTGTTTTAATAATGCGTTGGCCCTTTGCCATTCTTGGAAGTGAGACCGAGCCAACAACCCTTCACACATAATCCCTTTTATAAAATCACAAATTTAATTATCATCAATAATTTAAAACCAGGCTTCAACTTTGAGGATAAATTATGTAACCGGTTACTTGCTCCTTTTAATTCTAACAAAAGTGTAATAGAACATACCTTTTGTCTATTCAGATGGGAGAGGCTTTAGTGTTGCATTTCATCAAGCCTAATACACGTATTAACATTGTCCGCAAGCTTCGTACTGGAAAAATGCGAAGTAAAAAAGCGGCTTATTACCAGTTTTTAAAAATAAAAGGGTAATTCAATATATTCTCTTTGTATTACCCAGGTAGGATTGCTGAACACGGTATATAGCTTACGTTCCACTGTTATAATTTATAATGCTTAAAATCTTGTTTCACAAGAGAGTGTACTGTATTATTACGCGGAAAGGATTACTAACAGATCTCCCTGGAACAAACCCCTTCTTATTTTTACAGTGCTCATCAGTTAAATTGTTTTTGCCTGATTTTTTTCCGCATAATCCTCAACTGGAATATTAAGTTCTTTTGGATGGGCAGTTGGGCACTTAGAGCACAACTTCATTTCTGCACATTTAATGCATCACAAATTCACTATTGCTTAGCCTTCATCCCCTTCATGCAGAGCTGCAAAAGTCGGCAGTACCAAAGAGGATATGCACAGATGTTACGAATTATTCACTCCAGAAATCAGTATAATAGAAGCAACAATGTAGGTCACAATCACAGACGCACTTGTTATTTATTACACTATTTATGGAATTTTTAATAAAATCATTATTGTCCCCTACACATGCAACATTACAAAAAGTTATTTTAAAACGATATGAAGCATATTCTTTTTGACTTAAATAGAAATATACCTTATTGAAAGTTTTCTCTGCATTGATGTTAAATAATACCGTATATTGTAAAAAAAATCTAAGTCCAATCCAAGATATTGTAAAATCACATGTTCTCTGGAATGCCCCTTTTTGTTTGACTGTATAAATCAAACGTATCGCAACTGTCTTATTTGGATGTAACCACGTCAAAACAGACTCAATATCAATTTGAAAACACTGTAATATCTTCCATGTGTGACTGCGACAGCCTGTTACGCATGACATGTCTCTTTCTGCTCTCACTGTGAGTGCATTTCGATAGATTGCGACATGACAGATTTTCAGTCCAGCTCAGATGCCTATCATGAAACATGAGACAAAATTCTGCCTGATAAATCCCGATTTATTTTTCCAGCACGGTACAGTTTTTTGCACATTTTTCAGCGCACCTTGTCTTTCATAAAATCGGTTTGTATAGTGACCTTTTAACCTGTTCTCACTACTATATACGCCTACATTTCGGTTTGCTTCCATGTCCCTTCCCTTCTTCAGCAACCACGTTCAATAAGCAATGAATTAAACTGGAAGCAAACTTTCGCAACTCCAGGGGCCTGCATATGCGTTTTGGGGAAGTCCCGGACAAAATGACCATGAAAAATTAATCCGGTGCAAGGTGTATGCTGCCTCAACCTCCGGGAAGAAGTGGGTAGGCGCTATATGCAAAAAGCAGAGGATGGGAGTGAAAGAAGAAAAGAAACAAAAAAAAGCACTATTGATTCGGAGCCAGCCAGATATTAAAACCCGGTCCTCCAGCAGGTTCTAATTCCTGGACAGGAAGAGTGTGTGTGTATTATTAACTCTATAGCAAAAGCACGGACGTGTTCGGTGGGGGTGAAAATCAGTACCGGGGTTTTAGTCCGAAACTTTATACCCTCGGGGTCAGAACAGGCCTGCGTATGCAGAGTGGTCCGGAAAATGAAGACAGCCACTATGTAGTATCTTTCTAATCAGCAAAATAAAAAGTTAAATTCTATTTATATTGCCCCAATTTCGTCTCCCTTTAGCTGTTGGAACTAAACTTGCCTGTAGCGGACGAAATTAGGAACACTTTAAAATGCTATTTCATGTAAATTTTTTCCTAGATAAACATTTCATACTATAGTAGCGGACCCGATGCCAAATTTTGATGTGTGAAAGTGTGTAATATTTCGGTATAAAGTGAAAGCAGCAAAATCTTTTAACCAGTTTCCTTCCTCCTTTATCTGAATCTGTGGAGCTGGACAGTGTGCCACCCTGTGTACTGTCGTCTGCACGCGAGAATTACAACCCTTTTTAGATCCAAATTGTCTCCTAATCTTCCTCTTTCATTTATTCAGAAAGGTACGTGACACTGTTGCTGCTTTGCTACACCCCTCCCTCTCTCTCTCTCTCTCTCTCTCCCTCGCCACTATTCTCATTTCGCTCTCTTCAACAACACTATTATTGATCACTCCTTTTCTCTCTCTCTCTCTCTCTCTCTCTCTCTCTCTCTCTCTCTCTCTCTCTACGGACTTTCGTTACCCCCTCCAGGGGTCTCATACAAAGTCTAAAAACAATGCAAGAGAAAGTTGTGGCTGAAGTCAACAAATACAGTGTGTTCCAACGACACTCATGAATTATGTAAAGCCGTATGCGTGAATTACTTACTATATATTTTTATTAGTTATTAATCAATATTATTATCATAATTAATAAGCGAGAATAGAGGCCAGAACTTCAGTGATACAAGTCACCTTTAGGCCTGATGTGTGTGCAACAAGGGCGGTTAACAAAGAGCAACAACTGACTATACCAGTTCCGACTGCGTCCATTAATTAATTAACGGTGCAATTCAATAGCAGTTGCGTAATTACTGGTATCACTCTCCCACAACATTGTTGTAGATCCGATATCAATTTCCCGGAGCCGTGTTTCTATAGGCAGACGAACTAGTCACGTCCATTTACCCAGCCAATAGCAATGAACAATAATCCTTCAAAATGACCCACTTTACGTGACCAATTTCTCCGGATGGAAACAAGACCAAACAATCGCATGTTTACATTCACTGTTGATACTTGGCCCACCCCTCAAAATATTCTGAAAAATTTATATTAAAATGACAAAAATTATATTAAATTTTTTAAGTAAAAGTATTACATAAAACTAACACGATTATTTGGAGAAAAATATTCCGAAACCACAGCAGTTTTTGCCAGGTCCCCGGTCCCGTTAGTCTCCAATAAACTAAAGATATGAGGTCGAATTTTCTTGCTGCTCGTTACTGCTAGGTTAGTAGTAACTAGCAGTGGAACGAAAATTCCACCCATGTGTTGCATTAACTTCTTATTAATTCTAGAATAAAAAATTATATATGTTCTACTGCAATTATTGTAAGTCCATTTTTCTATCTTTTTTACTTTTAATTACATGCTAAATTTTAATTTCATTTTTGGGCATCGCCACTGCCTCAATTTCTCTACCTACCCACCCTTATGAAAGTGGATTTGAGCAGTGCATTACCCTATATTACATTGCAGTGTGTGTACAGTCACCCCCGCATTATTCCATACAGCGCCATATCTGATATCACACAATGCGTTGTATAGTCTGGATAGAACTTGGACTGAAACCAAAACCGGCTGCGTGGTCTATCCTTGGACTGATTATAAAAACTTAATGCCAGATCAATACCATCACGAGGTTACGATTTCGACCAGCACGACTCTCATAGTATAGTAATAGTAGTAGTAGGAGTATCTCACAAGCCTCCCCCAAAAAAGGCAGAGGGGGGAGGGGGAGAGACTGTCTATCAAAAATTAATGCGGACATAATAGTCCATCTGAGGGACCAATAACCTCCGGCATATGTGACGTCAACCGTCACATACATGTATGTATGTCAAGCTCTAATACACAAAATTGCGTTCGTTTAGATTACAATCGCTGTCCAACAATGCGTCGCAATTTATAGCACACAAAATGTCACCCTGCAGAAATTTAATGGATTGTTCGGAATGAAAAAAAGAAGTGGCTGCCATATCACGACAGAGTAATTAAAAATTTAAATACCTACTTGGTATTGAATTATCTGTCAGGCGGGCGTTCAATAATACATTGAAAAACAACCAAACCCGGATTAATTTTTCGGACTTGAGAGTTAATGCTCGGGAATACTTTTCCTTTCGGTTATTTTTTTTAACAAAATATAGTTGGAGACCAGAAAGTGGACCACATCATATAAATTTATTATCCAAGACATGTACTGCAGCAGACCTGCGGTATGGATTTTTAATAAGGTTCTCTCCTAATCGATCCGTTTCTAAATTCGTCTTTTCGGCCCCACGTTCAAAACACAGCGTGTTCCGGAATTGTCCGGAGCGGTCAGCGCAATCTTTGTTGTCCTTCAGCTACTAATAATTAGTACATCTTCCAATATTAGGTTGAAAAGCTATTCAACCAGTATATAGGAACTTCTCATTAGCAGACATGTAACAAATCATATTACCTGCCAAGGTTGAAATGCAAGTCAGCCAATAAGCTGCTTATCCTGAGGTAACTATTAGTTTGCTTCAAAAGCCATATTAGTTGCTACTATTATGTTCAGTTGATGTCCTTTTAGTGGAAAGTTTAGCCAGCAAAACCTCTTATTATAAAAAGCAATGTTTCTTTGTCCAGGTTAGGATAGATTAGGATAGGATGGGAGTTTGTTGCTCCAATATTACTATGGTTACCATATACCAACTTCTTATCAGTATTTATTTGAAAAATAACACAGAGTTGACCTCAAGTCAAAATCGGTCAAAGGTTAACAGCAAAGAGCTTAATACTAGCCATTAATACTGCCATATTTCCGGCACTGCCTCGATCTACCGTATTGTACAATACAGTATCGAGTTTGGTTGTCGACCGCCAGGTGGCAGGTCAGTCGATTGGAGACACGGTTGCTATGCTACCAGCTGTTTTTTCCACTCTTCCTAGTATTAAGCTCTTTGGTTAACAGTTCGGATTCATTCTAATATTTAAGATCTAAATATTCTACTCGACCTAACATTAGCAGGAACTTATTATTATCAGTTTAAAAACATTATTTCTCTAAGCGCTCACAATAGGTAACTGCCTTAAAAATCGATTTAGCGGCAAACACTATATATTTTCTTTCAGTTCTCCGAAAGGAAAAAAATAAATAAATTTCTGGCTTGAAATGGAGTCGATTCCCGTTTCTTTTTATCCGCATTTCCACCTGCCTGACCTGCGAGTTTAGGAGATCAAGTCTCCTGGTGGAGACCATTCCTTCTGGTTTCCATTACTTCCGTGGCATATTAACACGGGCGGAGGGTCTGTCCCCCTCCTTTTCCCCATTTCGGACCCTCCCGAAACATCGCATATTCCTGTGCCAAGGAAAGAGCGACCCTTCCTCCTCTTGCAGCAATACTCGTGACACACTGGCTCCGGGAATTCCATGTTTGGGAGGATGGAATTTCACTGCAGCAGAATCCTCGAAAAGAACGCAATGCGTCTCCTGCAGATCTCAGCCCTATTTCTTCTCCCCTTCCATCCTTACCCCCTTTTTTATTTATTGCTCTGCCTTTTTTTCGGGAGATATGTGCTCTGAAAAACTAGGTACTCGGACGCTTCAAATTACAAAATTATGAGGGTCTAAATGTCAAACTGAAAGTTTCTGGATTCGGGCGATGTGGAACTTTCATTTCCTTTATACACTGTAGGCTACAGTACAGGACGCAACGTGACAAGTAAGTCACAAAACCAGGTCAGATTACTAATAATTTATTTTCCCAAAAGCAAGAAAAAAAACTGTTTTCCTTCATTCAAGAAGAGCTACCAGCTACAATCGCAGAAATTTTTAATGAGAATTGTGCCAACAAAAAAAGATAAACTTGCTTTAACTCTATACTTAGAATCCCAATGATTTGCTGATATGTAAATATTTTGCACGTCTAATGGATACAGAAAGCGTTAAAATCGTCTTTAAATTTCTATTAAATATTTGACAGCAGTTAGAGAAAATTAGGAATTTTAAAGGCTGGCCATTGAAATTGATGTTAATGGAGTTAATATGTGTGACTGACTGATTAATTGTCCAATTTTAATGGTTTCTTCCTTGATAATTTTTTTTGATAAATATAATAATTGTTTTTTAAAAAAATAAGCAACTGAAATCATCTAGCACACTGCCACAAAATTGTTTTATAATGCATGTAACCATGTATGTGGCTATGCCAAATCCTGAAACGTTGTAAATTGCCAGTTTCAATACCATGGGGATATAATTAGGCTAAAATTAAGTTTTCAGAAACTTTTAAAATGGCACATACTGTATGAAAAGTTTTGAAAGAAAAATATGTGCATGATTATGCTCAATTTTAAGCCCAAATTAGGTCATCAGTGTTAACATCCCTTCAAGGTCGTTTCACAAACTATTTTAACGGCAGGCCCCCATCATAGTGTGAAATTATTATCGGCATACTTGTACAGCACGTTCGGCAACTAGTGCTTCATACTATGGGGTGCAAACAATACCCGGAACCTTCATTATCCTTGACTCACATCCATAATATTAGAATCGATAACACGATTCAATGCGCCTGTAAAATATTTCAAGTACGTCTACACTTCCAGCAAAAAACGTTCAAGAATAAAATATTTACTGAATGTCGTGAAGTTTGGGTGTCTTTGCCATATTTTTTCCAAAAATTTGTATTCGTTGTCAGTTTATTGGCAAGAGTTCAGAGGCAATTTTTCGTCAGTGACGTCTCCACACGCAACTCTCTCGGTTCGATACATCAACCCTCCCACAGTATACTTTCCTCAAAACTCACACCCACCCAAACAAAAGGAATTGTCGCCAAATATCCGGATCACGTCCATGACAAATCCGGAGGCTGGAAACAAACTCAAGATGGACCAACGATATGACCAGTGCATGTGGACACCCCACCAAAAAAAAGTTTAAAAAAAAGTGAAGGGGTGCCTTTTCCACCCCCTTCAGAGGGCGCCAATCATCCGCCCCCTGCATTGCGGTAAGCTAGGGACGCAGAAGCCCGGGTGGATTCCGGAACAAGCCCCCCGGATGCCCCTGGATAGAAAAAAATGAGGGTCAGGTACGGATGGTGTACGTACGGATGAGGCTTTGACATGCCCACCGGATTTTTATTAGTCCCCTCTAGTACCTTGGACTTGAAAAAAAAAATGTATCCGAATGTTATACAGTGGAAGCTTTAGGTTCCGAAATTTTTTTGACAAAAAAAATGCTTTGAATCTGCAGTATTAGAACTTGGGTTATGTACAGCTCAAAACTGCATGGGGTGGGGGGGGGGTTGGTTTAACCGTTTTCCTGAGGGATGTGTGTTCAGGAAAAATATACCGGAGGGTGAAGCAATATTACAGCTACAAACGAACGAGACTTTCCAAAATTATTTAACATGGAGGTTGTGTTTAGAGAAAAAGTTTTATAGATCGAATTTCACTATCTATTTTTCATCACTTTTTTCCTCCGGATTAGTGAAGCTGGCTCCAACATGTAGAGTCAGACCCTAAATCTAAGGCTTGCCCCTAGGCTCCATATATCTCATAAGGCCCGACCCTGCCTAAGGATTAGGTCTCGGTTGTTGCACTGAGGTCGGATTACCCAAGGTGATAAATACCTCCACCGAGCTGCAAGTTGGTTACAAATAATAAAGAGACTAGGCTTATTTTTCAATATTAGATGCTCCTAAAAAGAAATAATTATATCCAAGAGCTACAGAAAAAGTTATTAAAAATGATGAAAGGCAATGTTTGCTTGTTTATTTTGTGCTCAGATTTCTGTGGACTTGCCACAAACTTGTAGAATATCGACTTCACTATTGCACTATTCACTACATTTTGAGCTCAAAGTTTTTTTTAAAGGTCGGTTCAACTTCAAGCCTTTTCTCGTAAATCACCCCTCGTATATCTCAAACTTTTGCACTTGGAGAAGAAGTGTAAAAAAAAATTGGCGAGGTGCTTTTTGCCTGAGATGTACAAATGAAAACTTTGGTAATCCACAAGTGTTGACTTTGCTCTAACCCCCCTCTGCTTTTGCCTTAGATATATACTCTCTAGGATCCCCCCCAACCAATCGATTAATTGCATCTCAACACCTGTTTCTCCAGACTTTCCTCCCCGGTAATTTCACTGCCTCCCTATCTTCTCCTTTTTTGTAATATTTACAAAAAAAACGTGGGCTTAACTTCTAAACCGGAGATAATTAACTTGCTGTTTTTCCGCAGCTTTTGTAAACTAGGTTATAACGAGCCTTTGAAAATTTTGCGTTGGATGAGGGATATACAGGGTATAGCGGTGGACACTCATCTTTTAACCCTTTGTGAATCCGTTTAACTGCAGGGCTACACAAATTAATGTGTTTACGTCGGGTTTATCTTTAAGAGTACGGGTAATAATCCGGTTGCACAGTCCCAAGAAAACATTTTCAGAATGGAAAAGAGCCAGAAAAGTTGTCTACAAAAAAATTAACAAATTACTCTGATCAAGTTGTTGAAATAATTAAGCAAACTGCTCTCTAGCTCTTTTGAATCCGGAAAATATTATTGGGGAGAGAATGTTTCAAACTTAATTTCAGAGCCATTATTAAAAGGAACAAAAGGGTGCAAAATCTTGTTCTTGAACAATACTCCTGGAAAGTCATAACGATAACAATAACTCATTAAGATCATTATCATTACCTCGAAGCTCTTTGGAATGTGCGGAATTTTGAAGTGTGTCGATTTTAAACATGTTTAAGTCTTTCTGAAATAATTGTCTGTTTCATAATAATTATCCAAACCTGGTTTACATTGAAGCATCAATAATATTAGAAAATGTATTGGCTACTTTTGGTTTAATAGAAATTATTGTTAAATTAATGGCCCAACACACGACCGTCCTTCTAATTGTCACATTTTAAACAGGACGATGTTATTTTAAAATTTCATAACCATTCCAAGTTCTTAGCAAAAAAAAAAAAAAAAACTTGAGGTTAAAATGAATCCTTTTTGCAGGGCGTATAATACCATTCCGCTCCGTGCGGCAAGTTCAATTCTGGTTTTCCTGTATAATCATTTATAACCCAATAAGGGAAGGAAGTCCTTTCCGCAACGTAATTTTCCATTTAATGAGAGCAGTCACGTCGTAGAATTTACACCGTAATTATCAAAGGCTCATCAAGCGATGTGCCTTAAATTATTTAATTATTCACATATAACACGGATTAACAATGACGTCCAGGGAGCCAGGTCGAAAAATAGAAACTCAAAATGAAACTTCTGCAAATTTTGAAAAGCCACTGCAAATTATATTTCAGATACGAAAATGTCACGTGTGTGCATGCCATAAAACATGTCGTGATTTTGGGTCCCAATCTCGCAAACAAAGCCCACCCACCCAAAAAAAAAAGGTCGACTTTTATTCCAGTTCCGTACCCCCCAAAAAATGAGGGTAACGAACGTCTCCTTTTCGCAAAAAAAATAATGAAGAAAAAAAGAAACAAAGTTTACTGGACGAATTTTTAAAAAAATCGGCTATAAAAATCTTGTCACTCCACTGCAAACTGTAGTTTGGGCTGAACTATAGATGAATGGTTTTACGATCGTAATCGAGTGCGCACCCACATTCGCGCAGCTTTGTTCGTTCCGGAAACTTGGCAACGTCGCAAACATCGGCCATTTTAGTTCCCGCCAAGCGTAGCGTTGGAAATAAGCGCAGCGCTTATTTAGCAGAGTACACCCACTGTTCAGAGAGCTTACCAGTTATCATTGATAATTCCAACCGTGCAAGCTGCGCAAACTGTTCTGCGCACTCGGTTGCGCTAGCCAAAAAAATCCTTTATTGCGAATATTAGTGGCAGAAAAATAAACCACAAATTTGACACATTATTATGACTCCTGATATCGCACAGCCTTGTCAGTGACACATTTCTCGGAGCAATACGACTAATGACAAGGCCTCGCACATTATAACAGCAATGTACCGTGGTGAAGGTCCGGCCCGCCTTTTTTCTCTCTTCTTTTTTTTCTGTTCACACGGAGGCGTTTCCATCGCACTTCGCCATATTCGGAATCCCTATTGTGCGTGTCGAGAACCGGAAACATCCGCTTGCTCTCATGCGACCGGCAAACGTCGACCGTCTTGCTCTTTTATCAATGACACAGAGGAGTGTCACTTTCCCACCGACGCGTCGCGACGGCTTCTTGTCCCCCCCCCCCCACCTCCCCCACACCCAAACTCTTTTGTCGCTTTTGTGTGCACCGTGGTCAAACTTCCAAGAGGAATATGACTCTAGCAAGGGGAACTTGAATTGCACTATATTTCATCCCTTGTGTGTGGGCATGTTCGAGTTTCGTTGTCCGGGGTGAGTCATCAGCCAGTATAATATAGTAGGCTTCAGTACTACGCGAAATTTCTCCGATAGAGAGATGAATTTTATTTTTACGAGAGAAACCGAGTACGCACCCACACTCGCGCAGCTCGTTCGAGAACCTTGGCAACGTCGCAAACGTCGCCATTTCGTTTCCCCCCAGCTTAGCGTTGGAAATAAGTGCAGCACAGTACACCAACTATCGCTGATAATGGCAACCGTGCATGCTGCGCGAACTGTGGTGCGCACTCGGTTGCGTTCGTAAATAAATTCGTCTATAATGAACCTTTCCTTTGTGTGATAATTCATGGAGAAACACATCAGTGGGAATTAACAGTTGTTCGTGTGAGAAGTTACAAGCAGCACTTTGCGAATTCCACCTCCTGTCATTCCTGGGCCGTATTGAATTCGCCGCACCTGTCAAAATGCATGATTGCAAAAATTCTCATTACGTTGTTCGCACCATGCCTTTTTATAAATCAAATAAATTAATTAAGAGTCTACTTTGGTATCACATGTACTCACCAGTTATAATTATCACTCCGACCTAAAATATCGGATGGCATGACCGTCGGTTGGAGGGTGTCGTGATAGACCCCCCAACAGAAATTGACCCAAACTCTCACCCCCCCCCTCCCTCTCCCCCTCCTCTCTTTCCGCTATACCCTTCCACAACTTCTATCACCATGACACCATTCGTCATCGATCTATGAAAACGTTGCTACCTACTGTTTGTTTAATTACTGGTATCGCAGGTTGGACAACACAGACCATCACCAGGGGATGTGTCTCTTGTGTCGAATCGAAAACCTCTGATGGTCAGTTGCACTCGAATATTGGTGGGGAGAAAATATAAATCCGGGGGCTTTTTTATGCGACTATATATGAAATCCGATAGTCACTTCTACAGTAGTCGTACAATAGTCGTAAAAAGTTCAGCGAGCCATTTTTTGGTTTACGTTTGATACAAAGTATCCACGGTCGTGTGTGTAAATCCGTTAAGTTCGTTGTACAGTACGTAGTTTGAATCCACTCTCCAACTGGCAACATTTTCTATTTCCAATGACTTATATTTAATAATAACTAATATAGTGATGTAGATAATAAATTAATAAAATTATATCTGTATCGACTAGTATTATGATGAAGCTGATGATGTAACTAATATAATATTAATAACCAATTGCGTAACTAATATAATACAACCAGTATGGCACTTAACTAATATAAATAATACAGGGTGGACCAACTTCAAGTGTCGTTTTATAACGGCTATTAATAGAAGCGCTTTACGATTGACGTAGCAGCGACGTGTAAAATGGCTCACTTCGGCGCCATCGAAAATATTAGCTGCCAATTGGCTGCCCTATTGGCAGCTAATATTTTCTATGGCGCCGAAGTGGGACATTTTACACGTCGCTGCTACATCATCGCAAAATCACTGCTATTAATCGCCGTTATAAAACGATACTTGAGGTTGGTCCACCCAGTATAACAACTAATATTTCATAATTTCATAATTACAGGGTCAAAAATCGCTCACTGCTCGAGGCGCTTAAATTGATAAACAACTAATTATTAGAATGACATCGCTAATATATGATATAACTAATGAGGCAACTAATACGAGATTATTAATAACTAATGGTGTAACTGATATAATCCAACCAATATGGTAATGAGCTAAAATAATGTAAATAATGTGATAACTAATATTTCAAACGTTTCCCTATCACAGGGTCAAAAATCGCTCACTGCTCGAGGCTCTTAAATTGAACTGTCTACAATTTAAAGAAAATTATTGCTTCAGTTGTTGTTGTTATCAGCTCTGTCTCGACTTATTATCTGAACCCCCCCCCCCCCTACTTTTATTTAGAGAGAGAGCGGGGGGTTCTAGAGAGTGAAACCGGAGCACTCCGGGGTTGGAAGGCTCGATAAATCCGGCACCACAGAAAAATCCGGACACCTCCTCTGTTTCTCTTCCTGTTCCTTTTTTATGAGCGAAGAAACTCGTTATCCCAGCTATTATTTTGATTCTCCCAACTCAGCCATTTATTTTCGAAGAGTCTCTCTTCTCTCTCTCTCTCTCACTATCAGTTGCAAAACCGATAAGAAAACATGTGACTCCGCTCCGGAGCATCGGAGACTTATTGTAATGATACTCTCTCTTTTTTTGCTATACATTTGCTGTTCACTGATTTACTGGAGCTTTCTTCATTCTTTAGGGGAATCCGGCTCCAATTTAAGACTCTCAAATGACACGCATTACAAAAAAAGTATGCAGATTTTAAAGTAGAGCTGCAAATCTATGGCATTCAAATGAGAGAAAATGACAATGCAACACGTCGATATCAAAATAATTATTGTTACTAATCCTCTTTGTTTAGTTAGTTAATCTTTAGTTATAATTAGATAATTACTCCACAGTTAATCCCACGAGCAACTGTTGACCTTAACTAATGTCCATTATTTTTTGCGCGGTGGTCACCCTCCGGATTTCAAGAGAACCCTTTTATTCCTCCTCATTGGCCACCAAAAGGATGCGGAATTGTTGGCTCACGCATTAGGGTTGTAAAAAGAAAGTGAAAAAAGCAGAGTGCTTTTTTGTGAGCTCCATTTCGCTGCACTGGTGCTCAAAAAAAAATGCTATTCCGCGACTATTTTCTGATCGCTGTCTGCATGCTTCCAGCTCTAGATCGCTTTGTGGGACCAGCTCAGACACGACTGGCAAAAAGGGTGGATTTTTATTTCCGCTCAACTGGAAGTGTAATTAGCTACAAACGTCACTAACAAAAGGCTGTTGCAGTGAGCTGAAAATATAACTGAATCGAATGGTCTCAACTTCTGCAGATCTGAAGCCGGATAACTTCAGGATAACGCACGCTAAACCTGTACAGGAACTGCTCGGATTTCCACGTAGTACTTATCCATAACATAGATGGCGCAGGACAAACAGAGGCACACACCCAAGCCAATTCTATATAACTTATAATAATTATTATGACATTCCCATAACTTGTTCACAGTAAATCGCCTTAAAATGTTGGCGAAATTATCACGTATTGTGTCAAAACCTCGGTCGGATGAAACTATCCGAGCGTGGATTTTTGCAAGCTTTTTGCAACCGGTTTTTTTGCACAACGTTATTACCGAAAATTGCAGAAACAAAGCGATGCCCAGGTACAAACAACGGCAGCACCGCAGCGAATGCACAAAAGAAAGTCGCGGCTTGGGCAATTTCTTCGCCGCCCAAAATTAATTTCATTATCAAGTGGGACACATTTTGCATAAAGAGGGAGCTAACACAGCGCCACAGATTGCAGTGCGCGTAATTAGCTAGAGAGAATCACGCAGAAAAATTGCGGTGAGTTGATAATAATTAAAATTCGCAGTGAGCAATGTTTAGAGCACTGGAAATAAACATAGTTATTGGGCGGAAATGCCAACATACACTGTGTACAAATTATTTGAGTAATGAACTGCGAAAAAAAAGTTGCTTGCCAATTTCATCACATGGAAAAAGTCTAATCTCATCGCATGTGTAGCTTGGAGCTGTACCCCAGCTCACGCCAGACTTCAAACAATGTTTATTATTTTGTTACGTATTGTGTGACAAAATGCCTCCGGGGGGTAAATGGGTGCGCCATCGTCTGCACACAAAAAAAACCAACCAAAATCGCATGTTGAGGCTGGATGGCATCGTGCACGTAGGATCATAACAACTGCCTCTATACCAAACAGATATGATCCCCCCGATAGCAGGTCTGCAATATTCATATGGAGATCTATCACTCACGTCAGTTGAGTGATAATACTGTCGTAATAGTAAACTACTGTATTTACTACATACATAAATGCTGCCATATTTAGCGCTATATTTAAACAGGAGAAAATACCATGTGTTTGTCCTAGCTCAAAAGTGATATTCAATAATAATATGAGATTTCAGCAAATAACAATAAATACTGAATATATAATAAACAATATGAAAATAAGCAGTCGAATAATATAAATAACAGTAACTGCATGATAAATCTAATAAATATTCATATAACTTACGTACAATCAAGGTGGAATAGCTATAAATACATAACACTGTGTATATGGGTCATTCCACGCGAAAAGGGACATTTCAATGGTGAAAAGTTAAGGTTTAAAAGCGATTTATTTTGCTTTTTAAACTCTCATGTCAACCAAAATTTCGGAGGTTCTGTGAAATTAATGAAGAATAGATGAATGCTTACTCCAGACTCATTCTCTTGGCACATTTTTAACCAAGGACACAAATGACTGTAACTGTCAGTTAAACATTCGTTGTCCCGTCCGTTACCTAGATTAATTATCACCGTACCAATTACATTCAAAAACTTAATTTTGGAATGAACCTATACTGAAAAATTTATATCTGAAATGTTCAAGAGAACATAGTTTTGCTATTATGTGTGCCACAATTCGTGTGCATGTCTTTTTTCTGTCCTGTCCGTTACCTGACTTAATGTAATTAAATCATCATGTTAAAACACAAATAACATTATCAGCATCTGATGTTTCATAATCTTAACACCATGACTATGTTGCTGTTGAAATGTTACATCATCATCATCAACATCACGACATTTCCCTATGAGGGGTAGTCAGCGATGAAGGGAAACGCAAGCTAACCCAACATATGAACTAATAATTAAAACTCGTAAAAAAACCTATAAACAACCCGTCCCACCCCCCACCGCTGCCCATCTCAGATGACAAACACTGAATATTAAATTTAAATAGTAGCCTACACTATGCAATACGGTACTTCACCAAATCAAAATGTTACATAACATCCAAAAACACTTTAGTTATACGTACAGAATTTATATTTGAAGGAGCAAAATCCATTAATTATGTCCCCTCCGTTACCGTAAAATGACCCATATAATAGTACATTAATGTATTATGTAATTAATAACATAATAAATAACATTAATAATAACATAATAAATAACATTAATAATAACACAATAAATATATTTATAATAACATCATAAATATATTTATAATATCATCATAAATATATTTATAATATCATCATAACTATATAAATAATAACATCATAAATATATTTATAATATCATCATAACTGTATTTATAATAACATCATAAATTTATGATGTTATTATAAATATAGTTATGATGATATTATAAATATATTTATATATTTATAATATCATCATAAATATATTTATATATTTATAATATCATCATAAATATATTTATAATATCATCATAACTATATAAATAATAACATCATAAATATATAAATAATAACATCATAAATATGTAAATAATAAATGTACGAAAAATAATAAATACCGGTATATAATAAATTATATGACTTGTAGATACCTTGCTGCAATATTTAGCAATGGACGTGAAGGGGCATGGCCTAATGCGGACATGTCCTGTATTGTACAATGTACTGTACATGAACATAACAGCCATTCAAACCAGGAAACATAATATTATTCCTCCTCCGTTTCATACCTGCAGGCCTAAACTCTGCATGCACTAATTAACAAAAATGGGCTAGAAACGGGAAAATCCCTGCAACAAACCCTCTGCTTTTTGACTTGTAAATTATCGCCTGTTGAAAACAAAACTTTTCAGCGCATCCATTAACCGGAAGTGCGCAATATCCACCTGGCCGAATCCAGATTTCCCTCTAAAAATATTAGTGGAATTACACGCCTGGCATGCATACCAGCCTCGATCCTAACCAGACATGAAGACTGTAATTTTTTAACACTCATCGTGTGCTCGGTAGTGTTGCGAACGAAGTATAGTGTGGTGCACAGAAACTAGTTTAAAAATAAGCAAATACATCTGGGCCCAGCACTAGTGTGACCAGTTCTTTCCCTTAAACTAATTTCAGAAACATGGACTGTACTGTCATACACTTCGACTCAATTCCTTCAGAGGATGAAGAGGGTTGAGCAACGCCAACAAAAAGTGGTACCCCGCCCTCTGATGAGAGACATTTCCTTCGAAGAAAGGGCAATGATTAGAGTCGTCATGCATAAAATTTGTCCTTCCCGAACTGATAGCACTTCATTTTCGAATCCGATAACTATCAGAGTGGTAGAGAGAGAGAGACTGGTCATTACCCCTCGTGTTTATACCCGGTGCGCCCCCTTTTCCTTCCCGGAAGAACTTCGCCGGTCTATTATTTCGAGTCGTTTCCTCCCACTAAACTTTGATTTCCACTGATAATTGTGACCGGCCATTACCATTTAAGCAAGGGTTTATTACCAATCGCTAAAAGGTTCTGATTGATATCCTAGAAGACGAAGGCTCCTTATTATATAGCTTGAGTCTGTGGCTCTGTTTGTCCGGGGCGAGTGCATATGTATGTGAGGGACATGGTACTACGTACAGTTAGCCTCCTCTGACGAAACGGTGAAATGGGCCCGAAAATATACAAATGCAAACTCCTTCAGAATGGTATTGATCCTAGTTGTGTGTCAAGCTGTGAGGAGGCAGAACTGCTGCCTCCATGAATTAAAAATGACACAAAAAAACCTCCCCTCCCCTTCCCTCCTGCCATCAAGTTCAATAAGGCTAAGCTGCTTAAAACGGTTGCGTTTTCTACTCTATTCTCCAGTGTCTCTGCAAGAGAGAGAGGTCAGGGCTATATACGTCTAGGTTTTTCCGGAGAAAAGGTAACAAAGGTTTACTATGTCATGCAAATGAAGAGTAAAAGCAAACGACTACCTGCTATTGGATGGAGACCAAATGGCAACTTTTGGAAACAGTTACGTCTATTAACCCATATATTCCAGCATTATCTATGATATTAAAATCCTTTGTTGTATACTGTATGACCGAATTCTGCGAACTTCATACTCAGACTTTTATCAGGTCCAAATGACTTCACCTTTGTTGCCTTTCTCAATTGTTTTGTAATAATGACAACAATGGTCACTATTTGTTGACGTTTGTCCATCTGCCAGGTTTGAGCCTTGGCACTAGTCTTGACCTATAGAACTTTGCCTCTGGGCTCCTCTCTTTTCATTAGAGCATTGCAGTAGACGGCACACACTCGGTCGAGAGGTTTCTATCTACACCTCTATTATTCATGAGACCGCAGTCACTTGTCAAGGCACTCTCTTGATTATTCCTGTGCAGCTGCACCAGGCACTGTACCAGCAGAGGTCCAGGAGAGAGAGAGAGAGAGAGAGAGAGGCCATAAAGGATTTTCCCAAGGCCTTGAATTAGCCTCTCGTTTTCTGGAACCGGACAATCCTCCTCCTCCAGATCCTATCGGGTGGCAAAGACTAGGGGGTCTTTGTCTGCCAAATCCAAACACCCTGATTTATAGATGGGCCTGATTTTCTGGATCCCTGTGTCTGGGAGTGAAATGTCTTTCCGGAATTATGGGCCATTGGATAGGGGAAGTCAGGATGTGAAATCCACTGGACAATCGGAGAGGTCATCTGATGGACACTCAAAATGAAAAGAAATCTGGAATAGTTTTAAAAAATCGAGCTAAAATGAATAGGAAAATTATCTGAAAACGAATCATCGGAATCTGGTTTTTATCGGCAGGTAAAACCGACACCTGATTGAATCCACCAATAAAATACTGCTTGAACAAAAACGTCAATACCACTCCAGACAAATATTTCAACATTTTTATGTTCAATACAGTAACCGCCATTTATTACATTATCATTTAGTAACCACACTTCCAACTTGTCATTTGGAGCTGCCGGAACAGGATTAACGTGTAACAATAAAATTGGGCTTTAAATATATCTGGAAACTGGGGTGTGAATATTTGAATGTATTTAAATGGCTGCAAATGCGGAAAACAATGTCCTCCCCAAAAAGTACTGCGACACGTCATTACCATAATGTGTTTCCCCGCCGAGCTGAACCCCACAATCCCACACACAATAGATGTGAATGACAAATTAATGATTTATGGGCGTTGCGTTGACGCAATATCTCAGGAAATGTCACATGCAATTTTTAAACAATTATGTACGTACAATCGACATTACAAAATGTACTAACTACGGTCACTTCATTCTCCCAATAATTATTCGAAACTATTAAAAGCAATGTACTATTATATTTCAACTATGAATTTTTACAATCCTGTGGTATTTTTAAAGTCGCAGCTTTTTCTTTTTCTAAAATTGCACAATTTCCATATCGGCTTAAATAATATCACGTGAAATATACATGGAAATGGAGGTAATTTACTGCTGATTGTTATTTATACGAGTAATTGAAAATGTCAATATAATAATTTGTCACATTTTATACACGTGTGGTTTTTTGCTGACCTTTTCAGCTTTAACGGAGGCCTTCGCATGCCCTTAATTTGTTCTTGTTTGAAACTACTAATTGAGCAAAGAAGCCTCAAGTTCTTGAGAAACACCTGCTAACCTATCTCATCTCGAGCTTGTGCCTTCTGATAAACCAATTTCCAAAATTTTGACGCTAACACATTTCGCCAAATAAATCTTGCCAAACATTCTTTGCTCCCCCCCCCCTCCCTTATTTCTTCTTCTAACGACACTTTGTTTGCAAAAAAAATTTCAGCATACTACATCTGTAATGAAGCTGACTCACCTCTCTCTGGCCGCCATAATAGATAGCACGCCAAGCCGCCAAAGGCTGCGAATAATCCCTCAAACAAATCACACCGCCCCCTGGAAATTTATTCCCCAAAATTTCGCCATCAGCGGAAAAGACAGCGACAAAACAGACGAGAACTCCCAAGCGTCGTTTCATCTTTCATGGTCGGGGACTTTCTTGTCACATTTTTTTATCCCTTCCCACCAGGCTTTAAATCCTACCTCCCCCCCTTACTCTCAAAAACTCCTTCAAGGAAAACCGAGGAAGAAAAAAAAAGTCCAAAAAAATATTGAGGTAGGACCAGTCCAGATTCGAGCCATTTCTGCCCGTGATAAAAGCTCGTGACTGCGGACCAAATATTAGCTTTAAAAATATATATTATGCTTAAAATATTTTGCACCTATAGGCATTGTCAAAACTTGGCAACACTGCCAGGGCCTCTCCACTTGGACATAGTACGATTTGTTACTAGAAGGTGGCGCTCATCTTCCCTCTCTGCACACTACTGCCACTCTCAGGGGGGAAATAGTACTACATGCTCGTAGGTGATTAGTCACCGTGGACAGACAGAATCTGGCCTACCCAATTCTATATGAGATTATATGGTTATGTCACGACTAATAATACAGTACGTTTTGTGGCGCTGCAGGCCAACGAACGCTATTGTGGCTTTTCAATCGGTTCTCACACATTCAGACGCACCCTCTGAACTGCCCCGCGCCTCCAACCTGACTTCCGCCACTTCGTCCCGTAGGAAAGATCTTCGGATTTTAATTATCTTTACAGAGTTATCCATGACATTGTGTACAAGATCAAATCCCGTGTAATTGCAAAAAATTAAGTTTGGAAAATGCTGTAATAACCAATCCCTATTCAATTTGCAAAATCTCGATTTCTAAGAGTTGGCTCGCAAAAAAAAATCTCCATTTCCCTTTTCCCCAAGCCTCATCTATGTCACCCGCAACATTAAGGTTTACCAACAATGACACTGCGTCGCATTGCCAATGCAGATGTCATTGCTTTTGAAGACTCCTCCTCCTAACCCCCTCCTCCACCTCCTTCATCCATTTTATTCTATACCGTCTTCCCATCCTAACCACAGTCATTTTTTGTCCTTTCCTTTCCTTCTCTTCCTTTTCCATGCGAGTCCCCGCCATTTGCATAATGATGTTTGCATGGAGCGCTGCCGAAGACTTAGCCAATCCCTCGAGAGAACCTCAGCAACTCAAGTGGGAGAGAAGGAAATAAGGGAATCCAGAGGAAGAGGTTGATAATAGTTGAAGGCATCTCCTTTTCCACATTTCCTTACTAAAAAAAATACGCGAGGGGGGAAAAAAAAGATAATTATGGAAAATCCGATTTTCCCACACAACTCCTTGCACCCTCATCCGAACTTGTGTGGTTTTGTGTGAATAGTCGGGTCTGGCAGTTTAATTAAATTTGATCCATAACTTTCTGGGAGGTCGATAAGTGTACGATATATATTGGTGGAAATTTGCTGTTTGGGGCGAATGGAAATCTGCAGTGTGCATTCCGGTGAGCGGTTTCTGGTAACGGGGTTTAAGAAAACGTTGTCACATCAAATGGCTGCTGAATCTACAAGAGAAACCCCCCCCCCCTCTTTGAAGTTGACGTGACGAGGAAGGTTGGAGGTTTGGCTCCTAATTAACTTCAACCCCCCCTCGCCCAACTGCTAAACATGACTTAATCATTGCATTGTAAGTTCAGTTCCTCGCTTTCAAACGACTGAAATCCTTTCGCCGCAAAACGTGGTAATTAATGGAATTGGACGACTGCGCACTTGGACAATTTCGAGCATTAATTATTCGGCCGCAGCTTTTTCGGGTTATTCGCACTAGCGAGTAAAAGCTAACTCCTGCATTCACAAAGCAGCGATTTATTTTACATGCGCCGCTTAAGGTAGACTTGCAAGAATGTGGGGCACAATCTAAGTCAACACTTTACGTACTAAACAGGGTACGCATATCGGTAAGTTTGTTGGACTAGTTTGTTGGCTAACAGAATAACTTACTATATAGGTGATTTTTTTACCAGCGCAACCGAGTCCGCACTGCTATTCGCGCAGTGTACGGTTGACATTATCAATTATTGCAGTGGGTGTAGCATACTGGTATCATAAGAGCTGCACGTATTTCCAACGCTACGCTTCGGGAAAACAAAATGGCGCAAGTGTACGACGTAACAGAGGCTCCGGAACTTACTGATAAATATTTTTTGTTATTTATTTATTTATTTATTTTTAAATCTTCATATGGCCCCTCTGGCAATTATCGTCACAAAAGAGGAGATGCACGATTAAGGGCGCGCACTCAGTTTCGTTCGCAAAAAATAATATTTCAAATAGAAATTGGCTGGAGTCTGTGCCTCTGTTTGTCCACGTAGTACCCTGAGAGCGGCAGTGATGTTCAGAGAAGGAGGATGCGCCATCTATGTGATATGAGTTTCGTAACTATGTGGACAGTAGTTTCGTTATGTAGAACTGGCTTTAATCGCCAATAGGCTTATATCATTGCAATTTTTTACTCCCTGTCTTGTTGTCAATCGGTCGAGCCCGTTTCCTCTACCCATTTTTTGACGACAAAAAAAAACCTTCTCTCTCTCTCTCTCATCCGTCCTGGCATTTATCAATATTGTATGTACGGCCGGTGTCGACTACTGACGCCAGATCAAACCCAACACGACCCGACAGGCCTTTTGATGGAAACGTCAGGCCCCTTTGCACTCCTTGCCAAACTTTGCAACACATTTGATGGTGGGTGTGGGACCTATGGCATGGTATATATGGGGGGTGGGGCAGGTGGGCATCCAACACAAAAGTTTAACAACTGCCTAATCCCCCCCTCCCCATTCATCAATCAAAACACGGCCACAAAGCACCATCAGTGGTCAAGTCCCCTGACCCCCCCCCCCTCCCCAAAAAAAAGGTGACAAATTTTTGTAAGATGTCACACCTTTTTTTCCCGGTGGTCCCCCCACTTTCTTTTTAAAGGGTACTTGACACCTGATCCGCAAGAAAAGTGGTTTGGAAAGTGGAGGGAAAAAAAATTCGGTGGTGCAATGCGGGGTGTTGAAGGGTATCCGGGAAAAAAAGAGTATACCCCTGGGGGGATCCGGTAACGTGGCTTTTTTTGCCGTGCCCTGTCATCGGAATGGTTGCCGCTTGCACTTTCCACTAGGAAAATAACACAGGGGGTGGAAGGCTCAATATCTACTTATTGCTCACTTTTTCACCTCATACGCCCCACACCCCAGACACGGCACAGGGACTAAAGCCGGCTCGTAAACAACAAGCGAGTGATCAGGTCTTGACTAAGGTCTGGGGACGGAAGTCTGTGGTTTTACTGTAGCTGTGGGGACCAGTTCCAATTGTGGGGACATTTGTCGGTCCCCACAGTCTCACACACGCGAAGTGTACCATTACAGTGGGGACATGTGTGAATTAGTGGGGACATGTCCCCACTATTTTCATTTGTAGGGTTTCACAAAAGTCCATTTTTCTCAGCCTAGGTTACTTAGGGTAGGGTAGGTTAGGGTAGGTTAGGGTAGGTTAGGGTAGGTTAGGTTAGGTTAGGTTAGGTTAGATCAGTTTACACTCGCAGTGAAAAGTGATCAATGTCCGTCCCCACGCCCTAGTCAAGACAAGAGTGTGTGTTTTTGCACTGTGTTTATATGTGGCTTGAAGACAACTGGAATATAAGCCAAATTTACAGAAAAATTGGCGAAAATATGCGTAAATAATCAGAGTAAAATGCAACTAATCAAACAAACTGTAGAATTGACATGGATCTGTGACTCTGTCCACGGTGAGCTATCAGAAGTGTGCATAGAGAATGCGCCATCTATGTGAGACATTTCGTACTACGTCCACACTCGAAGGTGGGGTGGGGGGGGGGGGGTGTCCCAAGAAAAATTGCCCTTTTTTATATATTAAAAAAGCCTAGCTCTTTCTGGCTTCCAATAAAAACGACATCAAAATCGCCTTAGCAGGAACAAAATTGAGTCACTGCTACTTGTCTGCTATTCTTCAGTAGCAGCGATTAAACCGCTATTTCTAACCGCAATTTCACGCCGTTATTGATCACCGGGTTTTTCAGTAGCAGATGTCTGAATAACCATGAGTCGATAATCACGTTCTTATTCTCACTGCTATTTTGCTATTCTTCAGTAGCAACGATTAAACTTGCCATTTCGAACCGTTATTAATTACTGCTCTTAAAGTAGCAGCTTTCTGAATAACAGTGAGTCGAAAATCACGTTTTTTTGCAGTGTTGCCATTATGGTTATGTTTAAATTAGATTTTATTTTGAGCATTTATTAAAAATTAGTGCACTGCCATTAAAATCTGATTAAAATATACCTCGTTGCACGGCTAATGCTTTCAAAATGCAGCTGTAATAATTTAGTAATGGCTGCTGCAATATTAATGGCTTCTCCGGGCCTTTCCTCCAGGGACAGCGGACCACCCTTGATATCTATTATGTACGAGTGTGTATGCCCTTTTGAAATATGTGGCAGCATAAAAATATTACAGGGCAGGATCGGTTTTATGCGGCGGTTTGTGACCGTGACATTTGGTAGTATGAAAACAGTTAGGTGCAGTTTGAAGCTATAAGTCGATGTCAAGACCACAGATTGAAAGGTCTCCGAATTGAAATAGCTGGGCATGAGCACGCGAATCAATTGAAGTGAGTATTTTTATACTCCGCTTTGACAACACGATTATTCGGATGGAACATTATCTAATGATAGAAAATGAGCGTATTTCATCCTCTCATCATCTGACATACCTGATAAATCATTTCTAGTCAATCCATCGCATTTTTCTAAACATCTGACTAAATAAATCTGCAAATACACCACTTTTCTCTCTCATATAAATGCAATAGCGGTTGCTAAATAAAATGTTTGGCTCTGTGCATGTAGCCGGATGCTGTAGGCTGTTAGCATAATTATATGCGCACACGATCGATTACCGTGTGTTTTCACCAAAATTGGAGCTCAATAGCCCATGCATCTATGTTATGCACCGGAAAGTACGGTCCTGTAGTACTTCCCATGTACTGTTGCACCCAATTTATCTCACAAAAAGTGGCAAATTAAGACGAAAAAATGAATAAACATTAGTGTAGATGCTAAGCAGATACATGCTTTATTAAGTAGCTTTTTTATCATATCCTGAGCAAACCACACCCCTCATTTTTATGAGTCAGAGCTGTTGAAAAGTCCNCCCCCCCCCCCCACTTTATTAATGTTTCGATTCCCCCTCCTCCTCCTCCTCCTCCATTTTTTTCCGGGGCCCGTAACCTCGTTAGCACATATGAAAAATTCGCAAGTTCCTGGCTCCATTTCCATAATGACCCGACCACTGTCAGGAAGGTGTGTAGAAGGTTGGACTCGGCTTTGCTCCCCTTTTCCTTCCTACTTGTCACCCGATAAATCTTCCCACCCAAAATTGCCCCTTTAAAAAAACTCTCTATCTCTTTCTAGCTTCCAAGAATCCGCCAAGAACTGACCACAAGGTTTATATCAACATAAAACGACATCAAAATCAGTTTCGCATGATCCAAATTGAGTTCCTGCTATTTCTCACCGTTATTGATCACTGATTTTCAGTAGTTCTTAGTTTTCTGCGTAAACCTGAGCCGAAAATCACTGATTTATCGATATTCTTCAGTAGCAGTGATTTAAACTGTTACTTGTCATTGTCACCGCTATTGATGGCTACTCTTTTCAGTAGCAGCTTTCCACATAACCGTGAGCTTAAAATCGCTGCTTCTTCGATATTTTTCTGTAGCAGCGATTAAAACTGATACTTGTCATCGCTATTTATCACCTGCTTTCAGCATCATATTTCTGAATATTATGACTCGAAAATCGCCGGATTTTGCTCAGCTCTGCTTAGGTATGGAAGAATCGATACACAAAATGCGAAAATGGCTCGCTAAAATTAGCCCACTTTGTCGCCAACACCGGCAGACTTCCTGGCGAGAATAATAGGTCTCATTTTGTCATTCTGCGCCATTTCTGCCAGATATTTTTGCATATTAAACGGATAATACGCAGAGGTACAATATTTTATCAATCTTTTTTTTAAACTAATTTGCCACAGTAACACCGGACTCAGTTTGTCCCTATATTAATGCACCCCGTTTATTATTGCTAATTTTGACGGTGGCAATATTTGAATGCGGTAATGACAACTTCATGTAAAAGTCATGTGAAACGTCAATCAATGCGAGATGAAAAGTGCCCAATAAATTTATCATTCGTAACATTTTAATCCTGCCCATTAAATGATGTTTGTCGCGGCGTTGTTTATTTCTGTTCATATGTATACCTACGTGGTTTTGTTTGAAACTGTTTTTGTAGAATAATGTTAAAAAATTAATCCGGGCCTGCAGTTTAAACTCTATGCCGAAATTTTTAATAAGGTGTAGCTAATTTTTACCCCGGACTTTGGTTATTTAAAAAATCCGGAATCTTATTATCAAACTAATCCGCTAGAAAACTTGCAAAAATATGAATTTGAGAAGGATATCCTCAGCATGGGAAGGGTGAAATTAAAAGTCAAAATAATACTTTTTGGCCCATATTTATAGGATTTGTGCGGATGTTCAGCCCTAACCCTATGGCTAGTGTGTATAGTGTTGGAAGGAAATAGACACCAAAAAAAATCGCAATTCCGGCAGTACTTTTTTTCGGTTTGAGGTCACGTACTGTGGAAGGCGGAAGAGCTCGAAAGCGTGAAAACCGTCCCCGTGGCTTATTGGCTTATTTCGGCAAATGCGGCCCCTGTTTCAGTTGATATGGGGAAAGGTAGTGTAGAACGAGGCTACACAAAATAACGCCTGACGTCAGCTGAAGTTTGTGCCTTCGTTATCGTAAGTCAATGCTGCGGGTGAGACGACAAAAAGAGAAGGGAATATAATAAAAAGAGCTTTCACCGTGAAACCCGCTTGCCTGCAGATATTTGTTGCGGTGTGGAATGGCTGGAGGGGTCGATATTATCAGCTGTCATAAGCACCCGAGGCTTAGGTCCGCAACTTCTCTCACTTTGTGGGGAGGGAGGGGGGTGTCTAAAAAGGTCCAGTCAATGGAGAAGATGAGTGATTCTTCGATATATCGATTGCCAACAATGTATCGCTGGATACGGAACAACCAATTTAGGAGACACCTCCACAATGTTGATTCAGAGTTTCGCGACTTTTCATATTTCCATTATGCTGGAAGGTTCATTTTATCTACTGGCTGAACCACATCTAATAAAGTTAATAATCAATTTAATAATAAATCGTTATTATTAATTGAAGACCACAATTCAATCAGGGGTCAATTGTGAAAATCTGAAATGTCCAGGAAGCGAAAAAAAACTATTTATTTTTGTTTCTGTTCATGGTAGGCAATTGTGCTCTAAACCTAATGAGTATCTACAACATGAATACCTACAGGACTTTCATCGAAATCAGCATATAAATTATATTTCATTTAAATACATTTAAAGATCACAATTATTGTGTCCTTCTTGCATTGTATCGTTCCTTTGGCTTAAATGCTATAGATTTTATTAATTTCTTAAAATTTTAATTTATTGATTAATTGCATTTTGTCATTTTATTCTCTTATGGTGGTCTATTATTTTATTTATGATTTAATTTTATTTGTGTTATTATTTGATGTTATATATTTAACATTAATTTTCATCAATTGATTTTATACCCATTTCATACCCATGCAGAGGACAAACTGCCTTTGTATAATTATAATAAATTATTAATAATATACAGTATTATTAGGCTCTTTCCGACTGTGGCTGTTGTGGGTATTTTAAAGGAAAAAATGTGCATAGAATTTATTCTCGAAGATGAGACCCGCAAATTGTCGTAATTGCGAATCTGTCCGTGGGAAATTTTACTAATGTCCCCCTTCCCCCCTGCTCCTCCCTACCGCTCCTTTTCTGCAAACCCCGTAGACTTGGCAAACTTTGAAGCTAACAAAGATTGCTTCTTACTGGAGCGAAATGCTGAGAATTAATAAATCGGGGAGAATTCCAATCCCAACAGTTGTGAAGTAACTCCCCCCAAAAGTTTTCGTTGCAAGAAAATTTCGATCCTCCCCCCCCCCCTCCCCCTCCCCTCCTCTTCACCATTGCAAAATCGTTTCATTTGCGAAACGCCTTTCTGATTTGTGTTTTCCACGATCATAAAGAGCTATTGAAGAGACCGAATTTATGAACTTTCCAACTACGTGTAATTCACATGTATTTTTCTTCTTCTTTGAAGCACCTGCAGGCGACTGCAGGTCACTTTCAATTTAAAAAAGTGTGCACGTGAAAATTCTGAACTGCATGTGTAAGTGATTGAAGCTTAAAAACACACTTTACCCCCGACTTGCATTCGATTATTTTCCAAAAGTTTTGCATTTCTACCTAGGGCTGTGCACTGTACAGTGATTGTCCCAAGAGAAAACTGTTATGGATTGTTTAATACAGAAACTCTAAAATATTTGTATGGGGTCAAATTGGAGCAATTTCGCACTAAAAATTGCAGCAATGTTATTAACTATTTTTGCTCAGTATTTTAATAAACGTTTACAGGAATCAACATAAGCTGCTACTGATCACTATTTTCAAACAACAATAGTAATAATCACTGTTAAAAATCACAATTATGCCTGCCATGTTTGTCGCCATAGTTGCTTCTATTTAAAGCGGTTGTTACGTGTATATGGTGGACAATTCGCAACTTTTTCACCTCCAATCTTAAACTCGAAACTTGGGTAACATATACCGCCCTGTATTTTTTGTACCACGTATTTCCCGCCAGTTACCAACTTTTATTCCGAACTAAGTTGGCACAGTGGGCGACAACTTATTTCCTTTTATCGGCCGCAGCGAGGGCCGCAGTCTGCAAATGTCAAGCAAAACCAGAGCCAGCGAGAACAAGAACTGTACACAGTATGCCACGAATAAAATTCGACAGAAGTAATACGAGTACACCCGGACATTGTTTGTTGTTAAAACTCTATAAAAATGTGGTGGATTACTTGGACAATGTTACCAAGTTTTGATAAGGAGCTCACTAGATTAAACATAATTAGAAATGATCACTAACTAGCTTTCGTACAATCGACTCTAAGGGCTCCGCAGTCCGTTTATGCCAGCAAATTAAGGAAAATATTACAGGTATTCGCAGGTATAATCAGCGATTATCTCCTCAGCCTCCAATCGACTCAAAAGGGACTAAATAACCTTTGACTCACTTTTATTATCGGTTCTGGCCACTCATTTGGTCTTATTCGAACCAGACATGTTCCCTCCAAAAGGATGCATGTCCGGACTCTCTCAAAATGGTGGCCCACTGGTTTTTGGCGCAAAATTGGAGGTTTTGCGGGCGACCGTTAAAGAGTAGGCGAGAGCTGATTGCGCTCTTGTTCTGCCTGATTTGGAACCCTCTTTGGGAAGACAGGCTCGACAGAGACTTACTGAGCTGTCAAGGGAGCTGCAAAGCCTTGATGGCGTCGAATGGAGTCAGTCATCGGGGCCCACGCTGCCAAGATGGCCGCTCATTCTAGGCCCACAGCTCTCCCAATCAGACCCAGGCAGCAATTAGATNCCCCCCCCCCCCCAAAAAAAAACCCCCCACAAAAGACACTAGGGCCGAAGGACTGAAGTTTAAATTCGCGTTAATCAACGTCGCTTGCTTCCAGTAATGGTCTTCTGTCCTGGAAATCAATTCTACGTGACGTGGGGGCATGTCATTTATTACAGAATTTCTGAATAGAATCATGCCCCCTATTGACCGTCATCTGATGATTCCAAGCCACTAAACAGAGCGGGCCATGTTGAGAGACAAAGAAGTCAGATAGGCGTTAACTAGGCCTAAGCTCGGACACTCTTGGCCCAGTTCACATCAGAGAAAAAACCGGATGTAATAGTTGAATTAGTCAGAGTGGGCTGGGTTACAGGCATGGAAATTGCAATAGAAATTTTTTTGAAATCACGATCAATAGACCAATTCTTAAAAATAAATAAAACCCTCGCCAATTTGCTTATTTTTGATGAAAAGTCTCATTGTTCTCAAACAAAATATAGAAACAGGCAAACAGCACACTTCCACGCAAAATGGGGCGCCCTGAATTTGTATTTTAAAGAAATTAGTAAATAAATAAATCTTTGAAAGTTTGTTTGTTTGTCCCCTAACGCCCCCTCCCCTTTACTGCCCATTACCCTCTACCGCCTCCCCCCCCCTATTTCTCTCATGGCAACGGGTTACCATGGCAATGGGTCACCATAGCAGCGGGTCACCATGGCAACGGGGTCCATTCTTCAATTCCCGTGCGAAGAACGGGTATCGTGCTAGTAAATAAATAAGGAAGAAATGAAGAAAATTAATTGATTTATTGATTAATATTTTCTCTACGGGTCAGTTGTTCATGCAAACTACAGGTTAATTTCCATGAAAATAATAGAAATCTAATTCAAAGGAAGGAAAGGGCGACATGTGAGCTGTTTATTATCTCCTGGTGAAGACGGACAGTATGGACGGGGCACTGTCCGAAATGGACACAATAATTCTGCTCTCTTTGAACACGCTTTTTTTTCATCAGGTTGCGTGTCACCAACGGCTGCGAATACAAAAACGAAAAAAAATGACTTTTCCAGAGCCCAATTCACGAACCAAATGCCACTTTCTTGATGCACTGCTGGCTCTCTGGCCAGTTCATATTATTCTTTCCACCCCCACTGTAACAACGGAGGATTTTTTATATTTTTTTGGCAGGGTTGAAAAGGAGCCCTGTCCTATCCTTCTGTCCCCGGATCGATTGTGTGCGATGCTTTTCCTAAGAAACCGGAACCGCTTCGACAAAAGACAAGCCGTGTGCCAACCGGAACGATTTTTCTCACGCTGTAACTTCACCCCGGGAAAAGATATTTTTGGCCCCTCCGCCATTAATTTCTCTCGGCGGAAGGTGCAGGGGTCGCGTTGTATGGGTCTAATTGTGACCAATTTTGAGCTTTTTTTTTTGAAGGTTCGACCATGGGACCGAAAAAATATATATAGGTCTAAAACTGATCGTTTTGATCATCGTCTGCTGGTGTGTGTAAAGTATACGAGACGAGAAAAAATACTAATTGCAACAAATATAATTGTAACTCATATAGAGAAAAGTTATAAATAATAATAACTAGGAAATTTATAAAAAGACAATAACTAGAAAATTTATAAAAAGATAATAACTAGGAAATTTATAAAAAAATAATAACTAGGAAAATAAAAATAATATTACGTAGCAAATTATTTAAAAATAAGTTATGTAGAAAATTATCAAAATTTCACAGATAATTATTTAAATTATAAAGAGAAAGTTACAAAAATTATTAATAGACAAATTATGAAAATTATACATGAAAAATTATGATATAATAGTCTAATAAACAGAAACGTTATAAATATAGTAATAACAAATACAAAAATTATAATGATTAATAAAATGGCATTACAATTGATGCCAAATTCAGCACTGATAAAATTAACTAGTTGGTATTCCTGATTAATATGAAGCTAGAACCATACGCAAAATAGCAGATTTCATATTTTTAAACCCCAGTTAGAGTAACCAAATTGCCTAAAAACGGTATGATGATTAAGATTTTTTACGGAAGAAGGAAAAGAGAGAAGCCAGAAGCTATCTGGGCTAATGATTACAAATGCGGAGAACCAAATGGAAAGGGGAAATGGAAATTATAGAGTAGTGAAGGTGAAACAATGTGTTACCTGTCAGACTTCTGTCCACCTTAACCTTCATTTATTGCATTGCATCATTTATCAGATAAAGTGCACGAAATTTTAACACCGCTTTGGCCTCAGGCTTAGGATTCCCGCAGTGTCATTTTCGCCTGCTTAAAACCGTCGATTATCTGACCTCCAGTTAATGATCTAAGTGGTCACGTACTCTGGGGGACAATAAAAACCTGGCAGTAAAAAAACTCGAGTTTATTCATCTCTTACGTGCACTTGCTCGATACTTTTACACAATGACTTAATGAGGTTGTCATTACTTCAATGTGTTTTTTCCCCCCTGCGCAACACAAAATCCATCAAAAGCTATACGAGGTCACTGCATTTTACTAGCAGTAAATCTTGTGATCCCAGTTCATTGCTCATAAGCCACGTTAATATGTCTCGTTAATTTTATTACAATACGAGCCGTGCACTTATCAAGCGCAATTTTTATTTATGGACCAAACAAGTTCCAAGACAAATGGGTTTGCGATAGAAAGTACCTCTAGAGTTTACCTATTAAAAATTCATTTCACGAGGGGAGGTACACACACCAGCCATTGTTGCGCCACGCGTAATTTGCATGTAGTAAGCCCTCCAAAAAAGTCAATTAAGCTTGACAAACAATGCCACTATAAAAAACATATGGAGAGGCCAAACAATGCCACTGATTAGCGTCAATTTAAATTACAATGCTGTTATAGTGACTTCAATTTTTCTCCGCCAATGCCGGTCAATGCGGCTGAGTTCTCAGGATGAGACGGACTAATATACTGATGAATTCTGCTGAGATAGCTGGCTTGCAAGGGAGGGAAAGGACATCACGGAATTGGATTCCGGAATATGTCCCGGATTCAGCCCGCCACAGCAATTCGCCCCTGAGCAGAGTAGAGTGCTCCGGGGAATCATTCCGGGGAGGGCCACACATGCACATGATTGTCCGTAACCCTGGGATCCCGGACGCCTCTGACAAATGGCTCAATACATTTTATTTTTTGAGCCAAAAAAAAGGCGCGTGCCATTGCCAGGACATTCAACATCAGACAAACACAGAGGTCAATCCACGTTTAGAAACATATATTTTTAATCGTGTGATCAGTTAGGTTATAAGTTTAGGTCAGGATTAGGTCAGGGTTAGGGGTAGGTTATAGTCTAACGCGTTAGACTAACCGAACACAGCCTAACCCTAACCTATCCCAACCTTAACCTAACCCTAAGGTTAGGTTATGTTAGGGTCAGGTTAGGGAGAGTTAAGTAAATGGAATTGCGTCTGTCCCTTTGTCCTGGGTGACTCGTTAGCGTATGTGAGACGTACTTTCACTGTCCGGAGGGGACAGGGCACCGATTGTGTGACCAAAGTAAACCTTGGCGGCTACATTTGACTACACCTAAGACCCCCAAAAAGTCTGGTCCTAGTGTTTATCCCCCTCAGCAGTAGCCCAAGCGCACTTTGCCCCGCTCCATCTGTTAGTCCCAAGTGCTACTTTCTCCGAGTTTTATTACCCCGTAAAGAAATTCATGGAAATTACGCTCTTGCCTCCCCCTCTATTCTCCCAAAACTCCTTCTCTTCTACCCCCAAGTATATACCGGAGCTGCGATTCCAGACCCCCCGGTTTTCAGCAAATTTACTGCTGCCTACCCTATTCCTAACTGTGCTTATTCGCATAGTTCCGCCATGTAAATTTTGCCGCAAACATACTTCTTTAGCTCGGGGTAAGAAAAGTTTGAGAGGCGCACCAAGACTGCTGCTGTACTATGATCGCGCCACATTTTGAGGTAATGTCTTTGGGGCTAATTAGAGCAATGCTTGAGTAGACTGTAATGGAGACCACTTGAGTGTTGTGGAAAATATGGCTGTCAGAAAGGGTAAAGCAGTTTGCAATAATTTTTTGCACTAAACAATCCGCTTTTATATTAGCATGGGAATATTTTAAAATAACTGTAAGGGTCGAGTATACTATAGGCTGCAAAGTATTGCGAATTGTTCCAGTACGACTCACAGTCTGGAAAAACACGGACTAATGTCAGCAGATAATACTCAACTGCTGAAACTTCCAAAGAGACTGAGCAAAACTAAGCAGCTTAGATTTCAACTGACACTGTATACTGCACTGATTAATTTTTGTATTAATAACTTACCTCATTATTTGAGTATGTGCAGCAAATATGCCGTAATGATTTTGGCAAACTTCTGTAAACTGTGCGTCCCTGGGCACGACTGACGTTTAATGAACTTGATGAGACGTCTCATTGCAACGGGGCCTACCTCATTTTTTGAAGTCACGTCACACTACGCAGCATTATTGCGAAACCGCCAAGTTCGCCAAACGTTGGTTTTAATTAAAAATATGTGTCTTAAAAAATCAGTTAGACTGTATATGCAGCATATCATTGGCCCTAGCACTTCTGATATTACCATTTTTTTCGTTTTAAATTAACTTATATTTGCACATTCCCAACTCTGTAATCGTGGTTTGCAACTCTATACCTTTTCTATAAATATCTCCAATAATAAATTTATGGTCCAAGTGTCATTTTTTGCAGATAATGTATTCAGTCCTTCACTATCTTACTATGAATCATTGAAAATTCTCACAACTATGAGCTAAATGTTTCCACTATTGCCACAGCTGATATCTTGCACTATTTAATAATTGAATTTAACCCAATAATTCATGGGATAATATCTCAAGTTGAATTATTCCAATAGTGTTTAAATATTTTACAAATCAGACCCTTCATTGATATCAGATCACGTGGCATTTTCACTTTAACAATAACTCAACATTCTGATTTTCGAACTATTGGGGGGGATACGAAAAAAGGCAGCGGAATATGAAATCGGATTAATGAATTTTTGGGGTGCATAATGAATAATTCAGAAGAATTATTGCATGATCAAACGTCGATTTGAGCAAACTTTCATAATTCTAACTCTGAAACAGTTGCACATTCTACAGTAACTTGTACGAATAATGCTTTTATGAGTAATTCACTGTATGTAACATTACATTCTGAGTCCTTTTTTGCGTACGGTAAGTTGTGCTCACGCAATTTGACTTTTTGGATAAAGTATTTTCATTTAAGTGCCGCAAGTGGTGTAGGTCTATTAGTCGCATTTGGAGTGGTTTTCTTTTTTAAGTGAAAACATTTTCTTCCAAAAATCGTCGAACGTTAAACTTTTCAGCATACGGACTTAATTTATCATAAGTTTTATACACATTAATAAGAAATTACATTGATTGTTTAGTTAAAAATCACATTCCATGCAAAAAAAGACTTGGTGCGAGTGCTGTGAGAGTAAAAACCACCCAATATTATTTAAAAAAGTATAACATTATTTGTGCTTAATATGGACATGGCATGGCCAAAAATTAAGCCCCCCTAATCATGCTGTATTGTTAAAATATTTGCAAGCTCTCTGAAATGTGCATGAGCAATTATAGTGTGGCATAATGTCACACCCGGAAAACATCGGTATACTAACCGCAAACAATTGGTTTTACGATTGGTTATTTTCACTATTATTATGGACATGTCCTAACAAACACGTTCGGATAAAAACAATAGTCACGTAAACACCCCACATTATCAACACTGTTTCCATTTTTAATTCCTGTAAACAAGAGCACCTTTTTTAGGCTGCACTGCATAAGACAATGCTTGCACCTGCTTTTATGGTTTACGATTCGCCACAAAAACTAACATCCCCGAGCATAAACATGCGAAATGGGGGGGTTATCAATCCCGAAACACTGAAGCCAGTCATCAGATGCAAGCCCATAGTAGCTGTAAACAAGCGCCTTACTAACGAAGTCCAGCATTTCCTAGGCGGCAATAAAGCCCCGTCTCCACTGTAACCCTTCCACCCATTTGACGTTAAATGGACGACGCTGCACTGGAGCAATATTCTCTTCGTAAAAAAACAAAAAAAGGAAGAAGAAGAAAAAAAAAATTTAACTCCCGCATCCTCTCAAAGGCTGGGGGGGAGCTCCATTAAAGAGAAGGTTTACGACAGACTCCGACTATTGCTGCTCAGCCCGCTGTCTAGAAAATATGTACTCAAAATCCTGTAGGTGCTCGGTTTCCATGCGTGAAACAACTTAGCCAAAAACCATATAGCATAAGAGAAAATGTGCGATGTGCATTTGATGCAGAAATTTCGTTGATTTTTTTTTATTGTGCCAAGGAAGAAAATTTGTGGTGCATTGTGAATTGCGGCAGTGATCATAAAAATAATTATTGAGAATAACTTGCCTTGTAGGATATCCCTCCTGGTCTCTAACGATGATATTTCTTCCCAGTGGTACTTTTTGATGCAGTAGCACGACTCACCTGTCAAAGAGAGAATAATTAATTAATAATTATAATAATAGGGAATGAGACCTTTTTAACATAGGTTAGGTTAGTTTCATTTGTAGGCTAGGGTTAGGCGTTAGGGTTAAGGTGAGGTAGGTTATCACAACTGCATAAAGCAATAGCAACCTTGAATACAGCTAATATTACAACCACTAATGCAAGAGTAGCAGCTTAGTATAAAAATAGCAACAAGCATGTTGGATCATACTGTATGTACTATCTCGTCTGGCCCGAGTTTAGCCGACAAATCGAGCATTGAAAGGGATATATTCCGCAGCAATCCGATTCGCATATTCATGTACCGATGGTTGAAGTGGGTGGTTGGGGTGGGGTGGCAAATGCCAACAAGCAAGTTGACTGGGCTGATTCTGAATTCCAGATCGGGACTCAATAAGAATACCAAATACCAGCTTCCACTAATTAATGAGGCGAAAAGCCTGATTAAAACGGCATTAATGAAGGGGGGGGGGGTACCTCCAATGAACTTTCCTCACATCTCCTGTCCGTTGCTTCATTAGCAAATGTGGTTTGACTATAACACCTCTCAACGTTCCAAAAAAACGGGTCTATCCACCCGACACAAAAAGTAAGCCTATTATAACTATTAAATAATCCCAATTATTTGAAGCAAACGTACATGGAAGGAATTACTCGTGCCAAGCCATTTTTTGTGATGAATTTTCTCCCCGAATTACATTCCATACATACAACACATATGGAAAGAGGGAAAAAGGCAGGTGTTGAATGTGTGGATGCCAGATATTTTGGCAATAAGGCCCACACATAATCGCTCGGAAAGAATGGCATCCCAGTCCTCTCTGCCAAAAACCCATTGTCCCATGTCGGTTCAACACCTGCGGCGTGTGAAGCGCGTTCAAATCGCATTCAAAGCCTTGCAACGCTGACCATGCAAGTCCTAATAATGTGGGGCCTCTTTTATTTTTCCATGAAGAGGATTTTTGCACACTGAGGACTTTGGGGGTGAGTTACAACAAAAGGATGGATTTTTTGATGAACTAACACACCCTCGACACCATTTTATTATTCTTTTTTCACATCCATTTCCAAAGTTCATTTGGCCGTGGAAATGTTAACCTCTGCCTTTTTCGGTTCAAATAAAGAGCAGTGCAAGTGATGATCACTTATTTTGATAATTTCTTTGCTTAATTTTGCTTAAACGTGAGATTCACATACAAAATCGCCATAAAAGTGCAGTTCATAATTTAAAGTGAAATTGTGGCTCCCACCCTTTTGTGGAAGATGATTATTTATTTATTTATATTTATTTAGTTAGTTATTTATTCATTATTTGTTATTTGTACTGGAGAGCCTCAACTGGAGGCTCTCTAATTGCACCATTTTTATTTGCGTAGTATTTCTATTTTACATGTTTGTTCATTTATTTATTATTCGTGTATTGTTGTTTATTGCTTGTATAAATACATTTCTTTATTTGCTTGTTGTTTTCTACATTTTCTGTTTGCTTCTTTGTTCTGTTTAACCCCTGGAGGGACATCACTTGAATAACAAAATACAAAATAGAAACATCAATTTTTGATAATTAGATGCTTATTAATTATACTACAATAAACTTTATTCCTAAGTACCTGCAGGCAAATTGCAAACACAGCCCTGACAATAACTGTATAGCGTACAGGAGTAACACTTCCGGTATAATCAGAGCAAATGACCTGTAAGTGAGGACACGCACTATTTACCCCGCCAAGGACACCTCTTACACATCCAGCGTGTTGAATAGAAAGGATTCCAATGTAAACTGCAACCCCCAGTTTTAATCAATCCTGATCGATGATCCCAGGCCATTTGAGCTGACCCTACTCTGACGTAAGTTTAGAGAGAGAGAGAGGCCCTGTGGGTAGGTCACAATGTAGGGGCCTCCCATAGAACCCGGTGCTTAGAGAGGCCATGATCTCCCCTTAGCCACGTGCAAATCCATGGGGGGGAAGTCCCTCGTTCCCGAGCTCGACGAGGCAAAAACGGAGCTAATTGCACAATCGCTGGGAAATGATGGGGAAAATCTCCGGCAACTGTTATTGAAGAAAGAGGAGAGCAGGGAAGCTCCGGACTGGGGGGAATCCGGGGCTGAACTACACGTTTCAATTCCTCTCACGGTTCACTGGAAAAATCCAGACTTTTTTCACACCCCATAAAAATTCCATGTCATTCACAACATCTACCGAATAACAGTAATTTGGATCATCATTGCGATATACACGACACAGATCTGCCTTTCCTGCGCGGCGCAGTGGAGGGAGTCGAGGTGGAGGCGTGGGCCAGCTCAGAGAGCGCGTCCGAATGCATTTCACCGTGGCAAAGCCACAATAACATTTGTTGGCCTGTCCAGGAGGCTAATTCCCGATCAGTTCTGCTACCTTACTCTTTTCCACGACTGCACAGTCACTTAAAGGAGTAAGGTAGCAGACCTGAAGTTTAAATTAGCCTCTATAATCATGTCACAATTTGTCACACCAACCTGAGCCTGAACCCAGCGGGCCTTGACAGATATACGCCATGCCGTTTAATGCCCTCACCACATCAGAACCCGAGTAACAATTGTATCCGTCAAGCCAACCGCCCCCGCAGCTCAGAAAGACACGACCCTGAGCACAGAGAGAGCTCTATCGGATCAGTGTCACTTTGCTTATCACAACAAAGCCTCTCTCTCTCTCTCTCTCTCTCTCTCTCTCTCTCTCTCTCTCTCTCTCTCTCTCTCTCTCTCTCTCTCCTTAAAGGTCTGGGTGCAGGCTTCTCTCCACAAGGTCCCCGTGTAATCCCCGTATAAGTGGAAAGGCCCGGAATTCCTTGTGCTCCGGAAGCTGGCTTGGAGCCCACACAAGACTCCAGGAGAGGGTTTCCCGAATTCTCGAGGGTGGGGCCTGCCAAAGCCCAATCTTCTAACCCTCCCCAACCCACCCACACACAAAAAGACGTGATCCTCAAGAACTAGAATGAGACCCAAGGAATCCAGACAGAATTTTTTTCTCTCTCTCTCTTTCGCCAAAAAACCTTTAGAAAAGAAACCTCCTTGATGTGATGCTCTTACCAACCCGGGAAAGTGTATCAAGCTTTATTTGTCTTCGAATGAACGCACCCTCCACGGCTTTGGCAGCGTGTTTTGTCGTCTGATGAACGCGCCCGAACTACAGGGTGACTCAAAGCTGTCCAGGTGAATCTTCCAACCACATGAAACACTGGATAAACAATTATGTCCGTTTTCTGATGCGATCTTCGTAGAATAAAAACAATTTACTGCATCCTAAAAGCGACGAATAAATTCATGTTAAATTTATCCTCACAACAACAAACTTTGCCTTTTACAAAGCCTACATAGACTAGCAGTGAAGCCCGTTCTTCGCACGGCCTGTTTTTCCATGGTAATCAACGATGGTCAATCATCGTGTTTTGATGCCATTGACAGACAAACTTTCCCTTTGATATACTTATATGCAAGATTTTTCTGAAAAGTGATGTAATCGTCAAAAGTCACAAAAAATTGCACCCGATTATTATTATTATTATTATTATTATTATTGTTGTTGTTGTTGTTGTTGTTGTTGTTGTTGTTGTTGTTGTTATTATTATTATTATTATTATTATTATTATTATTAATGACGTATAGGGTTCATTCGGATGGAGTTTAAAAAAACAAGGGGTAAATTGTGTGGTGCAGCACCAACTTCAGTGAGATGAGAGTTGACGAGTGACGCGTGTAACGGTTTCACCACAGCCATAACGATTTGGTAATTAACACATAATGGACTCCCCCGCGAGTACATTAAACCTACGAGCAATAACGGCCCATTTTGATTATCCTCCCTCTGCCTCTTTTTCCCGAGGTCATGAGAACCACCAAAACTACTCTTCATAAAATTAAAAATTAACATATATAGGTTTGGTTGGTTCAATAGATTCAACCTGGAGACTTTATAATTGATATTTAAGGAGGTTGGCCCAGCATTGCCTTTCAACCTCCAAGGATAGGGAAGGAAGGAAGCGGCTGTGGCCTATTATACGGAAGCGACCCCGGAATTATCCTAGAAAGACCATGGAAAACCACAGAAAACCACAGTCAAGGTTGCCGGCCCCGGGATTCGAACCCAGGACCTCCCGATTAGCAGTCGGACGCCTTATCCACTATGCCAACCTGATTCGGTCAACCTGGAGACAAGAAATTCTGTTAAATCTTGGGACTACCGTATAGTTCGTCGTGTTTTATTTGTGTGCATGAGCCTTATCGCAACAACGTATAACTTTTCCTCTTTTATCTGAAGGCGCGTCACTTCTGTAACATCTCACTGGTCATGCCTGGCGCGACTTTATGATAATTGGTAGGGCAATGAACATTCAGGACTTATCGCAGAAGAGGCTTTAAAGGTGCTATGCTGATGTTTTTTTTTCCTCTGAGACATGAGGAGCAATAAGTCTGCAATTCCAGGGGCTGTTTACAATCCCAAATCGCGACCTGATTTTGTCATCATTCGGGGTGTTGTAAACGTCGCAAGTGCTTTGTATGATCTCTCAAAGGCCAAAATGTTGAGCTGTGTAATATGTGATAATGCGACTCGTAAAAAGATCTGGTATCTAAATAGCGCCCAGAAATCCGGTATATGCATTTTTTGTTTGCTTCATACACACTACAACAAACCCAGCTCGTGAAATTTGGAATATTTCGGCGCCCCATTTCCCTACAGCTCATCTCGCAACTTTAAAAGTCTGCCAGTCATCTTCCGCTCCCAAAAACACGGGCCTCCACGTCTTCCAAGCCAGCTACAATCTTAATCCACGTTAATAATTCATTTGTTCTTCCGACACTACAAATCCTAACAGAGCCCTCCCCGGAGCTCGGCACCAAAAACTTTTTAAATTGCCCCTCAGGCTGAAAGTCAAATTAATGACGAAACAACGCCCCGCTTCTTGTCAATACGCAAATACCAGTTTTATTTATTTTTTAAATCAAGAAAAAAAATCTTCGCATAGTAGCTTGTAGGATCAGTCTCATCTCTATCTGTAGGCAATCGCCCAAATGGAAAAGGCGGGCTTCACATAGCAAAACCCAACCCTCCAATCCGTCAAATGGCCAGTCCGGACAGACCTATCCCCTTCAAAGGGGAGTNAGGGGGTCCCCCCCCCCCCCCCCTTTTCCTGGCAGGACAATTTCCTGCGAGAAATTGGTGGCATCTCCCAAAGTGAACCTGGCTCCTTGCAAAGCTTACCACTATACCCTGAAAATGCTGGCTCCTTGCCACCTTCCTTTATGAATCCGGAGGAACTTGTGAGGGAAAGGAAAAGGGACCGAGTCGACAATCAAGTGAGAATGAGACTGACCCACAAGGAGTCAAAAGGTGGGGCGTACTACAAGAAGGGATAAAACGAGTGATTTAAATCTTCACTCGTTTTGTCCCTTCTTGTACGACCACTCTGAGTAGGTCATGATCAAAACCAGGCTATCTCGCAATTGTCAAAAGTGTGTTAATTCCTGGTTACAGGCATCAACTCAATGCTAAATTCGTACTTGTATTTCCAATCTATGGAACATTTTCACCTCGGGTCCAACTCCAATTGGACAAGGTCACCTGGGCCGTGGAAAGACGCAGTAAATCGGATATACCTGCTTTTTGAATCGTTCTACCGGAGGAAGGTAGCCAGGTTATGATAATGGCCTACTCATATATAAAGCAGAAAGTTTGCTGCCGTGACATACATAGCAACAAACTTTCTGCTTTATGTATGTAGAGATTTGAAGGAGTTGGCACGACCAATTCTGTTTATTTACTGTCTAGCAAAATAACTGTTATTCCACCAGTTATTGGTATGTGCCCCTGTTTGTCCAGTAGTCTACTCTCGGACGATCCTGAGAGTGGCAGTAAATGCGCCATCTATCGTGGAAGCAACAAATTTCGTCCAAATTTACGCCCCAATGTTATGACACTGCATAACTACACAGGGCCTTAAGTAATGGCTCCTTTTTCTTCCCCAGTTTTCTCCCCCCGAAATAACCTGCAAATCCAGGTTGGCGGAGGGGGATTGTGCGGCCTGGATTAACGCGGCCGCAAAGTGGGTAGCAGGTAATTGGCAGAGGCAATTTCCTTCACCAGCTCACCTGGCCTTGGGTAATCAGGTGTGCAAAGTGACTTGAGCCCTATGGGGGCTGATGCTGCGAAAAGTCTCGCCCCCCCCCCCCCCATCCCCTATCATCTCTCACGTTATGTACCTGTAATCCTTCCGACGTTTAGCGCCACTACTTCCTCAGCGTTTAGAAAGCCCGGGACCAACTTGGTAATTTCCTAATCACCCCTCGGGTTTCTCCTGGGCCACGGGGGTTCAACTTCCTAACTTGCCCTGGAAAATCTCGCAGATAATCCTTTTGTTTACCTCTTTCCACTGTCGTTATGTTTGAACAGCCCAGATCTCACACCCCACTTATTTCTCGCACTATATGGTTCCATGTATCTTTATTTTACCTGTGGTCGTGTAAGGGCAGGGCCCCCACTTGACCACCATTTTGGTTTCCCTGCGAACCCACGAAATATCCGTCAATACCTGTATCAATATCTGGGTCATGCCTGCGCTCCAGTAACGAATCGCATGGAGTGAAATGACAAGAATAGGAGCCAATAGCCGTTTGGGTGTGATTCCAGAGGAGGATTACGTTTTCGATGAATATGATAAGAGGAGCTCACGGTCACTGTAATGTCTTTATCGTGATCGGAGAGATATGTCGTACAGAGAGTATATTGCACTGCTGATTACAATAGGGAAAAATTGTGATTAGGTTGTGTTCAATACTGCGATTTTATGTGCGGTACACTCTCGATCGAGAGTTTGTTGCCAATATTATTATTAGCGATCAAAAACATAATACAGGGCGGTGCAAAAGTGCTCACTTTCTCTGCGGATTTCCAGGACTAGACAAAATACTGTACATTGACCGCTGAGGCTACATTATACAAACACCGAGGTAACATATAAATAATAGATTGCATAAATTAATATTAAATCGTTTTATCAAATTAATAGACCAGCTATTACTACATACACCATCCGCTCAATTTGCGGTACGCACTGTGTAACAGACACGTTAATACATTACGCTAAATAATTTGTGTACACTATATATCATACATTAATAACGGGCCACTTTAAATAATATAAATTACTATAGAGCTAACAAAGTGGTATGCTACTTCTAAACGACACCAGAATCGATATTTTTTTTAAATGTACTGTCCTTTGTGTTGCTTTGTGTGTGACCAAATGCGACTTATGCTTTGAAATTTTATACACCATACTTTCCCCCCCATCTCTCTTGTACGAAAATGGAGGCAAGAAAAGTGGCAAAAGGAGAGCTAGAGAAAGAAAAAAAGAAGTTGAATCCTCTCAGGGATCCTAAAAAGACGAGCGTTCCTTGATCTACTAGGGTTGGCCGTTGTGGGAAAAGCGGATGACGACTGCAGCTGTGACACACCAAGTATAGAAAACCCAGCTCCCAAGGCATGCGGACCTTTATACTGTGTATATAGAGAGAGACCCAATAAGAAGCACAACCTCCACATATAAAGTGCATTTTCTCGCTATCCATCAAAACCTGCAAGGTCATCATCGCCAGATCTGTGAATTCATATTAAATGGGATGCAATATTTCCATACGAATAATGGTCAGGTATACAAAACAAATCGAGTCCAGGAAATTTTTCGGTTTAAAAGATGTCGAGACTATACTAATCAATTTTTAATAAATTATTGTTGACAACAGCAGTATCTGAACACATTTAATTAATTAATGGCAACAAGGAAATGGTCCATTTTTCATTTTCCAGTCGGCCCTTAGAAATATACAGTACTGGTTCATATGAAAGACTTCGTATGCACTTGAGAAGCTTTTTCACTATATCATTATATATGCTAATTAATTGATTGTTTAAAATCCTTTTACATTGTGATGTTGTTCCAAATCAGCTACAGTATAAATTTTGTTCCGAACATTTTCCCCCGTACAGAAAAAGCAGTCATCCGAAAATCAGGTTGTACAGAGCAGGCAGTTTATTAAGCCGACAAAAGAAGCTTTTAAGATATGTTTGTAAGCTCGTTATTTCGTGTCGCAATTTTTCACAAGTCAACTGAACCAAGTAACATGACACTATTCTGTAAATCCATTACGGAGTTTTCTGTACACAACGTAGACAAAAAGTCATGCACAAAATATTATCCGCACTAATTTGGAATTTAAGTTGAAATAAGCTGTCTGCACAATTGGCAAAAAGAAATAATTAAATTTTGTTTCTCTCAAAACTTGTCAAATCAATTTCTTCTCTTCTTTCAACCGTTGACATCTGAGCCCGCATTGAATCCGCAACCTCTCACCGACTTAGCCATGCACTGTTTCACCGCAATTTCTGCGTGGGAAATATTCCAAGCATTCTATTCAGAGTTTTTTTTTTCTCTCTCGACCCAAAAAAAAATCCCTCCCAACTATCACCCCTATCCAGCACATGCAAATCAAGATTGACAGCCCCACTCTCGGCACCTTTCGAGTTTAGTAACCGGAAACACTTCATCTCCAAGAAAACCCCATCTTCGAACCCCTATAGTATATATAAAAAAAGAAGAGGCACCCAATCAGATTGTATGCTGAGAAGCACATTACCACCCAACCGGAAGGTTGGGTATATGATAAAAACTCTACAGCAATGCGCTAGAATTTGAAAATGATTCTCAGGTCACGACTTTTCGGCAGCAATAAAAAAGAGGCAGCAGCACCCATACCACTAACCAACACAGATTTTGGTGTTTTTACACCACCAGCCAGCCAGTAGAATTGAAAATGTATACGTGCGGTCCAGCTTACTAAAAACTTTATATATTTTTTTTCTTCCTTTTGGACCAATCCGGAGCTGCCAAAAATTCCGGTCAGTAACGAAGCGGGCCACACTTCACCCTTGACTGCTCATTCCTTCGGACCCACCAAAGTGCCAAAAAATCCAAGGGACCCCCTCCACCCTCTTTTCGGCAGCTGCACCACCAAGACAGGTGAATGGCTCACATATCTCTCGCACTTAGAGACGTGACCAGAATTTTTTCGGTGGGTTCCTGTCACTTATTCAGGAAGGGCGCGGTTCTAGCCCAGGATTGGCTTTGGATTGGGTCTCTCTGGAGTGTACATACAGGGTGGTACTGTACACTGCCCGGGGGGGGGGGGGAATCAACTCTGAGGGTCGTTCCAGAGCCTTGGCAACGTAGCGTTGGAAATAAGTGCAGCGCTTAATTTATAACCATATCAGCTATCATTGATAACGCCAACCCTGCAAGCTGCGCGAATATCAATCAGCACAGTTGTGCTTGGGGAAAAATTTATCTATACAGTTAGTGTCCGTTCATAAAAATATTCAATCGAGATTGGAAAATCAGGCGAACGTGATTCGAGTAGACTTTTTCTCATTGCAAAGAAAATTCTAATTGGACATCAATAACATAGAATGTTGTCAGTTTCGTTTCTCGTTGCCAAGTAACCTAAGGAAAAATCATTACTAAGGGCCGTTTTCTCGAACAGTGGTTCAAATGTAAACCGGGTTCAAAACCAGTTTAATCCCTGATTTGATTGTTGTTAGGCTGTTGTCAAGGGTTTAAACCGGCTTTGAACCGGGTTTACATTTGAACCACTGTTCGAGAAATCGGCCCTAAACCATGTAGACTTGACTTTGGAGGAAAGAATGAACCCTGAAAACCAGAAGTTGGCCATGAAACTTATTTAGGGTCCACTGAATCCGAATCCAAAAACCGCTATCGCTATCTCTTGCGGTTTAGATCCTGATATCTATCCACAGACAGACTGGCAGTTCTGGCTCGTTCTATGATACGTTTTTAAATGAGAAAAGTATAAAAATTTAAACAAAAATTAATTCAGTCATATATGGGTTAATATGAAACTTCAGAGTTGGCTTTACAAGAGTATAATACACTGTAGCGCATGCAAATATGGGGAGTTACACAAGGCGAAGTTGCGCGTAAGCCTGTTTTAATCTTGCAGTGCTTTTAACAAAGTAGGCCTACTAATGCATCCTGAATACTGCATTTCTGCGGAGGGGAAAGGTATATATGTCGAGGTCATAAATTTATCAGCCAAATGGTATGGCAAATAAACATGTTTGGGGCGCTTAAGTTTTTTGTCAACGCAGGCAGCAAACATACCCTGCAACTTTGTACAAATATTGGGTGGTTTCAAAAACATCCTATTTCTTTGTTTCACTCCGTGCTGAATCAATAGCTAAATCGTATTGCCTGTCATAACTTGCAAAAAAAAGTTTGTTTTGAGCTCGGTATAAAATTGCACACCTTGTTTGCCACATAAATAAATGCTGCACAGCAGTCAATATTCGCAGTTATTACATCACGAATAACTTGATTATTGCTCTGATCATAACAAGCTAGTAATACCGTATATAGTTTTGGCAAGTTACACGTCGCTATATTTGAATATCACTCATAATAATAGCGATATAATGGATGTGTTTCTTACTAATTCAAACAAATTCCTGCCTGTGCAGTACCCTACGTGTTCATACTACTGTAGTTGTTCCGAAAGGCAAAATCCATTCAATAATTTCAACCTTACAAGCTTCCTGGCCCCCATAACAGAGCGAAATTCAGTCAATAACACCCAGCAGATGAAATAACGAGAACATTACCCGAAAAACCGTGAAAAGAATATTTCATTTTGCATGAACGAGCCCATCCGTCACACACAAAAAAGCTAGAGCGCTAACCCACAGCTATTTCTGACTCAAATGTGTTGAAATTCATGGAATTTTTTTATAAATGAGCGCAATCCCACGAATTACTGCGCACCGCCACCCTATAGCCCCCCTCAAAAAAATTACCGCATGTCGTAGTAAATCAGTCATAACGTCTGCATTGCGACCTACGGCTCCGTATGGAAATGTACCAAAATGTGACGCATCTCAGCAAAAGGGCATCGATGCAAAATACCTGTTAAATCAAGGAAAATTATGGTAGATCTCTGATTATCATCATCATCACCATCTCTATTATAACATGAAACGTTTATTTGTTTATCCAGATTTGGTAACCACGGCAACTGATTACCATGGCCGCGGGTAATTATAGTTTATTACAGTAATTTTTACTCCTCGATATTGCCTCATTCACAGTCCGATTTTTACAATTATACGAAATCAAATAAGTATATCTATTATTATGAAAGGCAAAGTTTTTGTTTGTTTGCTTGTAATCTATATGATGCAGTTTGTTTGTTTGTCCAGGTAGAGGGGCAGGGATGATAGCCTATGGTACGGTATATCCCAATAGCGGATACACATTTTATAACCATTCGTATCCCTTTAATAGGCACATTGTATTCCCAACGGTTTTACCATGGATACAGACCGTGCGAAGAACTGGCTCCGCTGCTAGTCATGTACAGAACTGGCTAGGCGAGACTCTGTCCACGGTGACTCATCACCAACGTGCATGTAGTACTGCTGTTCCCTTGAGAGTGGCAGCAGTGTGCAAAGAGGGAGGTTGAGCCATCTATGTGAGGGGGTCCCAAGCGTGCTAATTAAGTATGTGTTGATTGAACCTAGAGGGACAGGTGTTAGGTGACATGTGCTCCCCACAACCCCCATCAGACCCACATCTCTGGTGGTGTCTGTCCATCTCGTCTCCCCCGAGAAGAACCGCGTTAATCGATTCCATGGTCGGTCCCCATTCCGCTCAACGGCGTCGTTTAGATGTTAATCTCCATAATCGCCACCTGTCTCCAGGCCCATCCTCCATGGCCCGCAGGGAGAGGCCCCCTACATACACCTAGATTTATACATATACCAACCGGATTTATTGGTCACCCTGTCCCAAAATTTAAATTGATACAAAAAAAAATGGAACCAGCTGGCTTTTTTTTTTTTACATACGGGTCGTAAAGTGGCAGTGCAAGAGCATTCGGCCATTAAAGTACCGGATAAAAATAGGTCTCCCCCCGTCACATCGATCAGCAATATCGCAGTGCTAGCTCCTGGAAATAAAACCCGGCCCATTAGACAATGAGCTGATTTTGGTCTTGGGTTTTGCTGCCGCTGAGGACACAAGCGCCGACGGACCTTGATCGAATTGTGTCCTCGACAATTACTATGCTCGCCATTTTCTGTCCGGTGTTTTCCAAGCGGCACGTACGGTACGCAACTTTCCACACAAAAAAAATCCGGGATTGGGGAAAAAAAACCAAAAAAACACGGTGTAGCTTGAAAGTGATTGAAATGGGGGCTGGTCCACAGCAGCTGTAAAAATTTTATTGTTGCCTTACTAGACGAAGTGCAGAGCTTCCACTGAAATCAAAGGAGGATCGATCCACACTTTGAGTGGCTCAGGTCCATCACCAAAAAAGCACGGTATCCTGAAGGGGGCAAGTACTACTTGATACATTCAGGCACAATTTCAGAGGCAGTGTCATCACCTATTTATAACAGTTTCCTTCTGCAGAGGAATTTTATATAGAATTGACTAGTCGAGATGGTTACTCATCACCAACGTGCATGGAGTGCTATTTTCCTCCTGAGAACGGCAGTAGCGTGCAGAGGTGGTTTGCGCGCCATCTGGTTGTAGCATATCGTACTACGTCCAAGAAAAGCCGGGCAGTGTTATTGCTAATGCGGGAAATATTTTTTCTAAATTTTTGTAGCTGCAAATGGCCCTGCAATACAAAATAAATATGTGCCTCCTCCTGTAATGTGCATCAATATTGTAACAGTAGAGCAAAGGGGGTGCGAAGCGTGTCAGTGTTAAATGCACTTTAATTCGCGCATCGGTGTCGCATGTATAATTATCTAGAATTTCGCAAACGGTTGTGTGCAGGATAATGACGGCAAATATGGGCCCTGCAAATCTCTGCCAATATGTACAGTGCGTTCTACAGTACGCCTAGGGCTACTCTATTGTGGGGAGGGGCATGTCCACAGAGGAACCAAGCGAAATTTCGACATTTTTTTCCAGTACTTCTTTTATGCCCGTATTTACATATATTGCGCGCTCTATGTACAGTACACTGTCATCATTCGCCCTCTGACTGTGTAGCATCCAGCCTGCAATATTTTGTCAAAAAGTGCAGTCGTGATGCCTTAGAAACTTCCGTGTTCGTACAGCATAAAAAGGGGTTTACCATTCAGCTTTTCTGATGCAGTACTCGACAAGAATCAGGTCATTACATCACAGCTAACATAAGTAACGAGGCCAAAGTTGATCAATATTAATGCGCACCAATTTATTCCCCCCTTTTTACGGCCACTTGCTTCTTTTTTTTGTAAATTTTATCCACAAAAAAACCCTCTTTGAAACCGAAATGCTTCCCCCTAAATTTGAAAGTCACACGAACCCAGAGACATTGACGGCTAATGGAAACGACGTCGGGGCCCGTATCGTAACGCGCCCGTTTTTCTTCAAATAATGCCATTATTTAGCTCTAAAACCGGTTGAGGACCACCCTCCAAAAAAGGCGGAATGCTCACTTAGCTTGACGGCTTCCCGCAAAATGATATGGGCCGAAAGAGATTTTATGTCTCTGCTGCAAAAGCGACGTGTCCTTGCATTAGCCTGAGTGAAAGTGTCCTTTCGCACTGAAATAAGCCTAAAGCATCTCCTGATGTCCCTTTAGCAACACCATAACAATGGGATAATTAGTCTTAATAACTCTCGACTTGCAACCGGATCTAATGTAAAGCGGCTTAGGAATGTCCGTTTGGAAACCGCCAAAGTGCAAATTGCAATTTGCACAAGGCAAGGTGTACGGGGCCCTGTGCTTCCCCAATATTAAGCCAGTTGGCGACATCTGGAGCGACGGAGCCTAGTCCGAGCTAATTAGCTCGAGGTCTCGTCAATTAACGCCACTGTTCTCTGTGAAAGTCATAGCAGGAGAAACATAGATTTTGAGGTGAAAAAGTAGTTGTTACATGGACCAGATATTTCGATGCACTGAACACTTGTCATGCATTTATACACTCTGGTACATTATTTTGTCCATTGAAACATCAAGTGCATAATTTTACATACCTTAGTCGCTTAGTGCATAATTTTATATACTTTATGCATAATTTTATATGCCTTAGTGCACAATTGAATAAACCTAGTTCATTGTTTTCAGCATACAAATACATATTTGAATGATTTACAGGGCATGTATACACCTTGCATTATTTTGCATTAGTACTGCATAATGTATGCATTGCAACGGGTAAATATATGCCTTCTTGCAAATTACATGCAAATATTCATCGGATTCGTAAAGATTTTTACATAATTTGATTCAGTTACTGCAGCTAGATTAAATTTAAACTTTTTAAAGAATCATGAGCACTTCCAGCACCACACCAAATTGTCCAACCTCCTCCTCTTAAGTGTTATTTGACAGTCACATAACCGGTAATGGCTTCGGGCCATAAAAATAATTGCATTACACATGCCCGAATTGAAACAAAATTGCGGACCCTGACTGGCACATTACTCACTGAAATAGAACCGTAGTTTCGCGGGCAGTAAAGTTTGTGGATTTTGAGAGGACGACAGCACCCCTTCCCCGGATGTAAAAGAAGGTAAACATAACAGGCAGTGCGCATTGCAGAGACTAAAACCGGGAGCAGGTGGAGATTTTGCCTCAAGGATATCGAATTGGAAATGCGTCCTAAATCCCTCTCCTATCCTAAAAACTCCTTTAAAAAATTTATTATTAAATCCTCAAAAACTGCGATTTTTTTTATACGGCTAGACCTCTGCAAATGCACCAAACACATTCTGATCGGTTATAAATCGATGCGGATATATTTCAAATGGCCTGGGCAATGAAAGCCGTAACATGTGGCGCTAGGCTCAGGTGTAAAGTTTTGATAGAATAGTCTCGAAAACACCTCTCACAAAAAAGGCGTTTTCTCGGAGAAGTTTAGCCTGGCTCCTCTGGGTGCCTCTTCTAAACTTGTGTGGACGTCATAAACTCTGGAATCATCACAACTTTTTCTTCTTCTTGCGAAACCTTCTGGAAAGTGTACAGTACTTTGGCCTGTTTCCTCAGCAACATAGACGTATTTATTGAACCCTTCATGTAACACATTATTATCAACGACAAGTCACCAATAGGTAATAATGAAGTTGACACATTTTGTGCGTAATAACCATACTTTTTGACGCTTTACAAAGGCAGATAATAATGTTTTGAAACAAACGGGCATGATTACTGGCCTATTACTTCTGTTACATTTGTAAAAACGCCTCCACAGGTGTTTCAGGGAATTATTTCGATAACTAAGCTGCAAAAGCCAAAACCGCCAAAACGACTCTACATAAAAGTTACGGTCTACTATGTAGAGTCATTTTCATCTTTAAAAAAAATGTGATGGATACGATCCTCTTCTGCATCCCCGCCGATTTCACACCATCATTTGTTACTCTGTCACTTTGACAAAAGCCTGTCCATTCTAGCCCAGCTCGTTATATCAACCCCATAAAATTCCACCCCAGGTTTTTCGACCTAAAAAATAAATAAAACCTGGATCTTCAAATATGTTTTTTTTTGTACCTCGGTCCTTTCTTCTCATCATCTTAGTTCCTTACTTACATTTCTTGATGTCGCAGCCATTATGCGTGAAGGCAAAGAAAAGGGATGTGTACTTTCGGCAGCCGGGCGGGAGATGAGAGTAATTTCACTTACAACTTGGGAGGATTAGCTCCAGGGGCCAAAGCATGACGCAGCCTCAACTTTATATGAAGAACAGTTGCTGTGCGGAACCAATTTTCCGCGGTTACTTCAATTTTCCTTCAAGAGCTCCCCAACCAACTTACGTATTATACCTTGCCAGGAGAGTACAGTGGTTTTCTGCGCACAGAGATATATAATATGTGAATTTAATTGAGAAATCCAACCCCGGTCGCCAGATGGGTTTACCATCATTAAAAATTCATTTAGAGGAGAATGCCCTCTGTAATTAGGTAAAATATACGACGAAAATTTTCCTTGCGAAGTAAAAAAAAGAAAAATGGGTCGGAAGAGTACCATGTAATTAATTTACCTAATAGCCAATCACTGCGCCAAAGACTTGGCTTTGCAACAATACGAAACAAACACCATGTGGCATGCGGAATGTCACACAAAAAATGTAATGACAGCATTTTTCCCTTTTTATTAAACCCATCTTGTCATTTTTGAGTTGTCCTTTGTTATTTGCAGTAAATTGTGGGTTGCTTTCGTAATGATAGAAGCCTAAAACGGGTTTTTGAACACAGCACGTGGTGTATTTTCAAATGCGCTTTTCGTGCGCCTCTTTTTGATATGTGTTATTGAGACAGCCGCAGGCAGGAAACACTTAAAAATAACATATGCGCGTGTAAGTCCGCAAAAACCAACCGTTATCGACTTCAAACTGCCAGTTGCAATAATTTTTTCTCGCACGCATACAGTGCAATTACCCTCTGTGCACCACCCCAAAAGAATTAATGTAATAATTCAGCTTGAAACATGACCAGCAAGGTCAGCAGCCATATAGAGTAACATCTGCTTTCATGCAAAGCTTTAAATAAGTCATTTTGCATATCGCTGCATGCAATGCATCATTATTGACGATAATAACGCTGCAATGTTTATAAAGCGAGTGACAGCTTGTACCGTGATGTTAATGTTCAATATTTGTAGCTGGAAAGGTGTGATCCTATTATTACTTGTTTCACATCCATAATTATTTTTGGCGCTAAATTTCATCCAATTAATTTTAGTATAATAATAATGTTATTAGAGGCGACTCGTTATTAATAAAACCATCCGGAAAATCAAATATTTGCACGTGTAGCGACATACCAGCATGCCTATCATGCCCCGATACTGCGTACGTCTGTCCCATTAACATTCCAGAAATATTATTATTAACTGCTAGTTACCTCCATTCACACACAAATGACCCCTCCATTAATCGGCGATAATAATAGGCAGCGGCGGGCAATAGAAATCCCGGGCCAACTGCGTAAACTAAATGAAAACGCATTCAAAATCAATTGCCAATTTGTTCGGCTCTGATCAATTATCAACAGTATCGATGTACCTTTCGGAACAATGAAATAAAAATAAACAGGCTAGCTAATTTTCAACGCAAACAATAACACAATCCAAATGACAGAAAACAAACATGATGTCCCAAGTGCATCTAAAAATATCCTGCACACACTATCAAGGTAATTTCTACTGCAATTTGCACATTATTAACCTACAAGCTCATATTTTACTCTACACTAATTTAATTGGAACTAATATGATCTTATAAAGCTAGCCTATGATGCTCTTTTTGCCAGTAAAAATGTTGCCAAAAATATTCGCCCTTTTTTGGCACGTCGCGCACTGCAAACACACGTCACTTCAGCCATCCGTAGTAACATGATATTAATCAGTGACGGGCAAGTGTTCAAGGCTAATTAATCGCCAGGGGAAATGATTGTCACAAGGCACTCAGTTGTAAAGTATCGATTCCCACCCTCCTGCCCTCTCCACCATCATGCACCTTTCTGGAGGACAAATGAGTGACAATAGCAATGACAGGCGAACAACACGTCGGGAGAGATACGCGGGGGGAAATGTCACTCGCAATGCATGACAAGTCGCAGTTTGATGGCCTGGGCACCACCAGGAATTTAAAACATTTGATTCAATCCATTTGTGATTGGAATGCTCCCAGCTCTGATTTTAAATGGCGGGGTTGTATGGGGGAGGTGGTGAGGGCCAACTGGAGCGATTAAAATGCCAGCTCAACCTCACAATCGCGACACCACACACCTCCAGTCATTTAACCATCCGCGCCATGTAATCTGCCCGCTGGAATTCGGCGACTAAAATTTTCGCTCCATAGATGGCACCAGGCGAGCTGAAAACTTATCCGATAGATGTCACCAGATGAGTGGGAAAACTAGTCAATAGATGGCGCCAGGTGAACTGAAAATCTAGCCAATAGATGGCGCCAGGTGGGGAGGAAATCTCAATTCACTATAACTGTAGCACTAAAATACAAGACCTTCACTTTTGAAATAATTAATTCATTAAAAACCCAAACACTCATATAAATAATTCCTTTATAAATCCTATCGTTCTTCACGTCAAGTCTTCATACAAATTATTAAACAAGATTGGCAAATCACTCGAGCGTGATTCGAGTGCACTTTTTTCCCATTAGGCCCTAGGCAGCGGGAAATTAGGCTGACAACTTCGTTGAATACGATACGATACGATAAACACGACTCGAAGCAATTCTACAACAATGACATAGAAAGTCGTCAGTCTTATATCTCGTTCCCAAGTAACACAAGGTCATCCGCCTCTAGACTTGACCTTGGCGGAGATAGTGGACAAGAAAAAAACGGAAGTTGTGCGTGAAACCTATTTAGGGTCTGCTGAATCGGAATCCGAAAACCGTTTGTCGCTTTCTCTTGCGGTTTGTGCCCTGATGCCCGTCCACAAACAGACAGACAGAGCCGTTCTATAAGACTTTTTTGATGAGAAAAGGTCTGAAATTAATATTGGTTTAAAGTTTTTAGGCCAGATTTTTGTAGATTGGCCAAAGATTGCAGGAAGCGGCCATTTTTAAACATTTTAAAAAAATAATCAAATACCCAAACTTCCTGGAACCGTCGCAAACTTCTCTTCTCTACATGTCGTACAGGATTGATCTCTGGCTGATTGGCATTGAGAAATGAGGATAAGATTTTTTTTTGTGAGAGCTTGTGGAGTGCTGCAACGGTGCCCATGGATGATGGCAATAAGGGAGGGGGTTTGGGTTGGTACAGTGGCTGCTGGGTGAGAGATGCTGAGCAAAAAGAGAGAATCGCAGCTAGGAGTATAGAGAGAGTAGTGTGTGCGAAGAGATGAATGGGTGTGGGTGAGAAGCGGAATGCTACGTCAAGACTGCAAAGTGCGGAGAAGTGTGATTAATGGCAGCTCCTCTCTGATGATGAATGAGCGTACTACCTCTCGCCATGTTTGATCAAGAAACATGGTCTGGTGTAATAGCACGTACTGCTATCTGTATGCTGTCACCTGCGTATGGGTGCATTATTATTACCGAATATTTTCCAACCCCAGACTGCACAGCTTCTGAAAATACAGGTTTTGCTATAAATTACATCCCATAATGTGCAACACAATATGTTCACGCCTGTACTTTTGCAGCAGTTCAAAGTATTCGTCTCTCTGTGCTCAGGCCGCCACAAAATGACAAAGAGATGAAAGTCAACGTGCAAAATGCAGAATAATGCGAGGGGACACATTCACTGAAAGGCTTTTTCCTTTTAAAGGACAGTCAGTCTGTTTGTCGCACATCAAACCGGCTCTGCTCAAGCGTCTCCAAAATGTATCAACAAGAGGGATTTAGAAGCCACCCAGAGTCAACTACACAGTAGCATTGATGGCAAAGTGTACCTTCCGATTCCACCACTCTGTTTACAGTTAAATGCAGCACATTTAAAGTGTAATCTCCACCGCTTTAAAACACTGTACAGTAATTTTTTGTGATCCCTAGCCTACACATTGAACTTTTCTCTACGTATAGAGTACACACTGTTTGCAGTGAACTTATTTCCATTTTACAATCAATATGAAGCCTACAGTGATGGCGTTGGAGAACTGTAACACACACAACATACAGTAGTTGATGAATATGAAATTAATATTTGAATAACATTGCCTTGCTAGACTGTATAACTTATAAGCTTCTTGTGACTGTCGCAGGGACACTGACGCTCGTTGCACTTAATTCCTTACCTATGGCTAATGCTACCATCCACTATTTTGGTTTATTATTATTATTTACGTATAGTGATTAAATTTTGTTGCCAAGAAAACCGTCGTTTCGCTCGATTTTTATTTTATTTTTTTGATCCTGCGGCGATGAAGGGAACAGCGGGTGTGGGTGTAGAAGAGGGAAGGGTCGAGGTGACGGGAGAGACGACCAGATATGATTACTCGTCGCCAGTCAGCAAGCAACTGAATTTGTCCTCCCATTACGCAGGCGCAGAAGGGGGCCAATCGGAAGTGTCGCGGTAACAATAAGGCGGGTCAATCATAAGCCTTAAGCAAACATGCCCACTGTGATTTTAATATTATAGATCCCTCACAGATCACAGACTGTACAAGGTGATTGGCAATGAATTCAAATTAATGAAATTATATAGTTGCCTAATGGATGTTACACATATTGGAGTCTTGTCCATACCATAACAATTATTACTCCTGACTCTCGTTACCATCCAGCGCCAGCAGTTTGGTTTGGTTTGAAACCGGTTTGAGCCATGACCGCATATGCTACACCTTTTCCTCTAACCTATTCCGGCGATCAAAACAGCAGCAGGCAGAATGGGTTATACGGCGTGTTAGACAGAGAAGAGAAGAGAAGAGAGAGCGATGGCAAATCGATACATATCACGGCCCTCTGACAAATGTTAGTGGCCCACTTGGAGGCCACCATCCCCAGGAGCTGTCTGCACTCCGGAAGAGAAGAGAGAATTGCCCCCTTTCCTCTCACACACCACACATCTCTGGCATGAAAGAAAAGGAGGACTTCTTAATGTCAGGTGGAAGCTGCTGGCTTGGGAGATGGCAGGACATAAACGTGGGTATGAAAATTCGATACGATGTCTTCCCAAGGAAGATGGCCCAGGTGGGGTCTCTCATATTCTATTTGAGGAAAGGTTGCGGTTTTTGGGGGGAGAAAGAAGAGTGATNGGGGGGGGGGGTCTACTATGTACAGGGGGATGCGAAAATGGTTCAGAAGGGAGATGAAGGTGGGATCTGGCGACAAACAGTTATGGCGGAATTCAGAAACCTTGTCTAACTAAAGTTGACCGTTTAAAGTCGTCTGATGTTACTTAAAAGCAAATATTTTCTGGTTAGAAAAGAGCTAGAAAACTTGTTAAGTTATTTATTAATAAGTTACTGTATTTATTTATTGTTTGTTTGTTTATTTATTCGGTCTTTTATTCGTTCCTTTTATTTCATTAAATCACATTTTTATTCATTTTTTTATTTATTGTTGCCAACATTTCTTGCGTTAAGAACAACTTTTCTGGCTCATTTGAAATTTAATTGGGCGTTGTGAAATATAGTCCAAAAGCATACAGTGAAAGCCCGGTAGCATATGTAAATTTACACACTCTTTGAATAAATGCGCGTTTGTGTCATGTAACACTACCCGTGTAAAATAATACAGCGTGTAAATTTATACTTACCAACTGTTTTCAGTGTTCTTCTCTGAGAGAAAAATTGCGGTTATGCAAAAATGTTTTTGCTAATAAAATTGACCAAACGTTTAACCTTCAAACCGTCATGTCTAGAAATCCTTCCTGTGTGACTCTGGTCGTCCTTCACTTCAGGTTTTTGGACGAAGTGCAATTTGGCCAATGTTTCCTTCTCATATTGAAGTTGCGAGGATCATGACAACCACAAATTCGGGAAAAAGCTCCTGATGCATGAACTCCAAATATAGCTTTATAAATATGTGGCGGCTAAAAATATGAACTTTTTGTTGACCCTGCCAGAAAACTATTGATTAGAAAAGGGAGGGAGGGGGGAACTGTAGGACCACATAATGACTTGGTGATTGGTTCAATTATCACACGCTAATTTCATCCTAATAATTATTCAATTATCTTCTCAATTCGGTGCAATTAGCCACATTTCGAAAGGCATTGATCACAAAGAGGAGAAATTTTACATGTGCTTTTGATGTGCCTACTCCCCCAATTTTTTTTAAATTAACCGACAATAATAAGTATCAAAACAATAGTCCGCAGAAATAACAGACTAAACAAATATGCATGTATTAATAGACTTATCTGTGCGTTTTTCTTTTTAATATGAGTTATGTCTGGCATAAAAGGCCTACAACGTCATTTATTCAGGTAATCGTTCAACCGTGGTTTGATAAAGTGACCTGAAACAGACCCCGCGGCATTGCATATCTCAAAATCCAAAATATATGCTGCGTCAATATCTGGTATTGTGACATTGAAATAAGATAGGTTACGCCTCAAACAAGACAACTCTATTCCATGAATATTGCTCATAGGAGATACTTTAATCTTTCCGGCAAAAGTTCACATTACTTCAATCACCCTGAGTGTACAGTACGTCTACAACAACTTTTTTTTGTACAGTCACTTAGAAGGAATTGTTTACTGAAGCAAGCAGTTTTTCGAAGCAACCGTCTCTGTCATTGGCGAATTAACAATCCCTGACTTACGTAGCCTCGACTTACGCAGATCCGGACTTACTAAAAAATGCCCCAAAATTTGCGAAATTTGCAGTGCAAACTTGATTTTCAGAAACATAAACACAGTAACGGTACGGTCACTCTAAAACTATACAGATACATGAACTCAAATTGCGCCAGGTAAGTCTAGATACGTTAATTGACACTTTTTTTGTACAAGCAATGAAAAGGAATTGTTTACTCGAGCAAACACAGTAATGGTGCGGTCACTCTAAAACCATACACAACAACAACACCATCACGACATTTCCCTATAAGGGGTAGTCAGCGATGACGGGAGCCACAAGCTAACCCAAAATATGAACTAAATTAAAACTTGTAAAAATCAGCCTATAAACCATACATCTCCCCCCCCCCCCTGCCCATCTCAGACGACAAACTTTCAATATTAAATATTAAATATAAATATTACACGACTATCCAACGCGGTACTTGAGAAAACCATACACACCAACACAAATTGCGCTGGAACCATCGTCGCGGGGCCCAACAAAAGTGTTGTGGTTTCGGAATATCGCGTGGATCCGATGTTACGTAAAACTCGACATACGTAAGTCGAGTGTATATAGAAAGCAGTCATACCTCAGCTATAATATTCCACCGACTCTTCGCAAATCAAACCTTCCCAAAATTAGTCATGGCCTCTAAATTATTCATGCACACAAGGCCTAGCGCTCTCTGTATATAGTCCTAATGCTATCCAGCCGGAACTGCTTCTTTATTTCGACTCTCTCCCTCCCACTTCCTCCTGCAAAACCCCACAATCTGAAGTGACGCGAGCTACATAAGTTTCTCTAAACGAGCGGTGCGCCACACTCCTTTACAGTCCTATATACACCCAGCACCCATATCGACTTTGCCTTTTGGGGACATTCCCTCCCGACCTGCGAGCCAAGCGATAGAAATCTACAAAATGAAAACTTCTAGACGGGAAATCGGACCAATTCCGAACCCTTCCTCTCTCTCGACTACTCCAACGACATTTTCTCCAAGACTTGCAAGAAAAATCCTAAACCTTGCTGTGCGAAAAATAGGAAGCGAACCACGCCCACGTGTCCAAATTTGGATTATCTTTAGTTACAGAAGGCCACATCAATAGGTCATCCAGTTTGCAAATATGCCAACAACCACGGGGCACTTCAATGAAGAATCCAGAAAACTTGCAGAAAAATCATCCACTTCTATGTAAGTTACTGTATACGCACGTACGTATAATATTAAACAAAATTGAAATTGAAAATATTAAGCAAGCCAAGCCTTTCTGATGTAACTTCAAACGTTTATTATGGGTCAGCGGATAGCAAAAATTTTGCCTCGCAATCTGAAATATATTATATACTGAAATATACTATATTTTCTCTCAATCTGACATACAGTATATTGTATGCTGAATATATTTTCACCAACCCATGTAGGCCTCTTCAAAATTTGTTAAGGACGCCATCGCTAGGGGTCAGCCAGATAGCAAAAAAAAGTGCCAACAAAATCAGCGAGCCATTATTAGTAGAGAAGATCTTGGATGAACTTCCTTTTTTACCTATGAGTTGTCGTGACCGAATGTCACAAGGTGCTAATGAAGTCGGAGTCCATCATGCACGGTGTCGCCTTGGGATCACGCTATACCGTGTGCATACATTTTCTTATACCGGTACGGCCTCATTTGTTTGATGTCAGAAAAATATGGCGATAGGTCGGAATCTTCTGATCATTTAAACAAATCAATGCGGGTTCCGAGTAAATCATTGCATGAAGAACGCGCCTAATTTATCATATTGCGGTAGGTCATGGGAATGCTTGGGGAAAAAATGGATCGATTAGCATTGTATATTATTGTCATAGCTGGATGTTGCTACGTGGCCAATTCATGCAAATGTACAAATGCTGAATGAGAATATATTTCAAGAAAATAACTCCATAATAGTAGTCTAACTCACGGAAAAAAACAAGCACATTTCGTCATTATTCAATTGTGACTCCGGTAATCCTGCAAATCTAATCACCATTTGCATTCACTGCATTCGCTTACGTAACTACTGCAGTGTGATATGAGGCCGCATGTTGCCCTAGAATTAACTCTGAAAATGCGAAAACGAGGTCGGCCCCTTTGTTGCCGACACCTTTTTGTATAATGTCGGTACAATTTCTAGTTGTTTTTTTAACTGTCCATACTGTACTGGGAGTGAATCCCTTTGACATTTCAAAATGTGCTACGCTGCATGCTGTGATTCGCTAAATATATTAATGTTACTGCATTAAAGTAATAAATCATTTTACACCTTCCGGGAGAGAGTCATCAGTCGAACCCACGAAAAGTTGTAACTGTGCTGCGGATATCCTATATAAACTGGATGCCTGCAAGATTCATGACTCATCCTGAATATTTACAGTACTGTACAGTGTACACCCTGGAATGAAACTACAGAATTAATCAGTGCAGGCTTGTAAATAAGAAGCACACAATATATATGCAACACCGCCAAATTATTGCGAATATTCGCAGAAAATTAATGTTACATATTTTGTATTTTAATATAGCTGCATGAGCCCTGAAAACTACTCTTGGTGAACATAAAGTACAGCATAACATTGCGTCCAATGGTAATATGACAATAAGAGGTGATAACAGAATAACTCCCGCGTTATTTTCATCAGTGCTAATGGCGGATCTCATAACAGACGACTATAAAACGAACCAAAGTACCTCTCACTTGGTCCTAAATATTTTGCAGGCAAACGGTGACATCATACTTTGCAAAACTTGTGGCCAAATCTTGCAACTATGCAATGGGTCCAAATAAATGGCTCAAATGTATTGAGAGCAGCGCAAGATCTAACAAATGTTTATTTAATGCTGATTGCGTGTGTGTGTGTGGCACAAGTGCAATGCACTGACCATTGGCCACTTTTCTTCGTCCAGCCTTTTATGCTATACAGTATACACTCTCTCCCATAATTTTATTGATCCCCCCCCCCCTTGGTGTACTGAGAAACTAATAAAAATTTCATTGCTTTCGATGCTGCCGACTGCAAGCACTTTTGCAGGCTGCAGTGTTTTCGGATTAAAAACCATTGATCTCTCTCTTTTTCCCCCCTCCCTGCTGCAGAAGTCGTGTAATCAAACGCTATTTTAACAAACAAACATTTACGCATTTTTCATGACGCCGTAAAAGCTTCAACACAGACACGGGGAATTTTTTTTCCCCCGGAGTTAATTGTGGTTGGGAGCAAAAATCCGAATTCTCTCGGTGCATTTTAAAGCATTGCATGTAATTGTCGCCACCACTGGGAGAGTCGCGACTTTAAAAATTCATCCTTGAATAATTTTTGCTAACACAAAATAAAATGACGCCTTAAACAAACAGGTACAATGCAAAAAAAAATATAATCTTAAAAAAATTGTTGTGAATTTTTCAACCCAATAATTATTGGTCGAATACGTGAAGTAGTTTATTTACACACAAAAAAAATTAAAACTTAGTATATAAATTTTAGATTAAGCTATTCCGTGCATGAAGAGCTGTACACTTCATTATTCTTAAATTGTCTCAACTCGACAGACTATACGGTATTATTGATTCGTGCAATTCAATTGAAAATAAATCGACAAACTGAGTACCTCGACCCCCAACATTTTGCAAGTTTGTAAGCTTCCTTAAAAATGCACGCTCTTTTACATAACAGGTGTCCAGTCGTGACTTGCACAACTTGTTATCTGCTTCACTTTCCAAAACACGATTTACGAAGTGGCGTGCAACAATACCGGAAGTGCATTTAGTGTTGCACTGACCTCCCCTTTAATTTAATAATACGCCCAGTACTACCGAACCGTAACAAAAACGGTCTTGTGCACTACATATAGTTTAACAAAAAAAAATTGTATATTGTAAAAGAAAAACTGCATAATTTTTCCTTGCACGAATAAGAATGAGAAGAAAAAAAAGATGAGACGTTTCGTGCAGACAATTTGACAATAATTTCCTGGGGGGGACCAAGAATAACCCCTCCCGATTCCACTCTTAATATTTGGGCAGTTTGAACAACTGACTGATGCTGTCATTTTCTATTCACGCTATGAAAATGCTGGAACTAGGGGGCTGGGACCTCAGCTGTTGTCAATCAAAATGCCGTGTGTCAAATAACTAGAATAACGCGCTGTGTATATACTCTATTTTTTTTTAACTCTCTCCCCGTTTCACGGTTCCACATTCCATCATGCATCATCAGACTTTTTGTGCCTCTGTGTTATAACCAAAAATGTAACGAGTCCCCCCTCCCCCCCTCCCCCAACCAAAAAAAAAAGGCGCAAACAAATTCAAAAGGCTCGCTGAACGTGTATTGACTCTGTGCTTCTATATTTGATGGGTGGAGGTTGCTAACATGGCATTTATTTTCGAGCGGATAAAGTTCAAGTGCCATCCAGTTTATGACATTGTGACACAAAAGCGATTCTGCAATATTTGTCCGCCTGGACTGACTCGCTCTGTCGTGCTTAAACACTGCTGGTTATATGCCTGGAAACTTTATGCACTACATATCCTACATCCTGTAAGCACTATTTATTGTCATTTCTTTGATAACTACAGTAGTATTGAAAATTTGGCAACAGTGCCCAGCCCGCCCACCACTTGGACGTGTAGTATGATAAGCCACAGGCAGATGGCGCGCATCTGCACACTTCTCCCACTCCAAGTGGTAACTATAGTAACTACATGTACCTAGGTGATGAGTCAACTCGTGTAGGGACAAAGTCGCGTCTAGCCAATTCTATCTGTGATGACTAGCAGCGGAGCCCGTTCTTCGCACGGCCTGTTTCCATGGTAATGTAATAAACAACAACCAATTATTGTTTTTGATGCCATGGTAACCATTTTCCATGGACAAACAAACAAACTTTGCCATATATAGAGTGCTTGCACTTTTCTTTATTTTTGAACAATAAAATGTTTGTAAAACTTCCAGCACTTACAACCCAGATATGTGAATTATTTTATGTTTTGTTTAGGGTTTTCCATAATTATTTTAATGAACAACATAATTTAATGAAGAACTAAACCTATATATAGTGTACGCTGTACGGTATAAGTGTCCTATATGTAGATGGCCATCTTATCTGGGTTAAGAGGAAAATAATGCTCGATTGGTTTCCATTTAGGCAACGGCTGTGAGTGTATTCGTATATAAAAAGGTGGTGGTGGAGTTGACGTCACGGTCACAACAAGGAGAGAATTGGAATACTAATTAGGGATCCGTTTTCAAAGGTAAGGCAAACTTCAAACTTAGAGAGAACCTTGGGCTTTTCAAAATACATTCTCTGATCTCAGCATCTGAAAGGAAAACCGTGCCCGTTACAAAGGTGGACTAAATTCTGTGAAGCAGAAGGGAACATTAGTAAAACATCATGTTGCGTTGAGATGTAAACCAACACGAAAATAAATGTTTCCCGGTGTTGTTGAATTGTAATATTTAAAACTGGAAGCGTAGTGGCGTTATGCTGAGAGTATGGTTTTAGTTTTAACTAGAGCGGACGTAAAGCATTTGCAAAGGGAGTGTGTGATGCATAAATACGTGCTCATGTCCCACATAAGTCCTATTGTATGTTTTGCAGATTACATGCTTCCAGGGTGAAGGTAATAATTAGAGCAGAAGTAAGCCTGCTGTGTACTCTGTTTGTAACTGGATTAGAAAAAATAGTGCAGCTGATTTTTGGCCAAGTTACATTCAATTCAGATTGCAGAAATATTATATATATATTCGCAACACCAAGTCTCGGCTTTGACACCCACACACTGCAGTATTTCCCCTGCTGACACCATTTTCGAAGCGACCTTGTCATAATCCCCACATTATAAACAATATTACTATCTGGAGGCCACAACACCAATAATCTCCTACAAATCCCCGCAATGTTTATGGAAGCAGCTTTATTAATAATTATTTTAAATGAAATTGCGCCCCACCCCCCACAGGGTTTGGGTGGCGTTATGGTATATACTGTATTTATAAACCCAAGCCTAGTAACCCTCCAAACTACCGTGTTTAATCCGGTGCAAAATTATTGCTCGGGCGCTGCTGCATTCAGATCTGGATTAATCATCCGTATAACATAATTATAACTGCTGCGCACTGTAATTGGGTATAAATGGGTTATCACTATTCGAACACTCAATTTCAATCATGAGGATAAATACAGGTAATGCTGTTTGGTTGACATGTGCGGTTCCTGGTGTTTATTATTGTATTTATATTTTTAAAAAAGCACGTGTCAATAAAAATATCGCCGCAGAACAACTGCAGCCTAATATTGATATTAATAAACTGCTACTACTTGCCTAGTAACGCCACGAAGAACCACAAGTGCCGAAGACCCCACATGAGTAGCTCACATGCACAAATAAACCGCCGAAATAATCACAAGCTCACAAAAAGTACCGCACGTTAACCCGGAAAATTAAAGCGAAAGAAAACACTGTTCACACTTTGTAGTTATATCGTATCGAGGAAAATTTTCACACAAAAGCAAGGGGTTTTGGGGGGTTCAGGTAAATATTACAAGGCACAGGAGTGTAAGATATGGGTTGATGCAGATATAGGTCGGAAATTATTATATTATAATTTTTTTTTTTAAAAAAGGGGGAAGGTTTTGGAGATCAGAAGGGAGGGAAAAGACACACGAAGTCAGTACACGTGACACTGTCGAACCATGACCGCACCGGTACGGTATGTCCACATGGCCACTAAGTCGCCCCCGAAACTTTTACAAGGATATATTCTCCCCCGCACCTTGGGTGTCCGACAGGGCTTTGTGCTGTACTGTCCACCAAAACAAAAAAGGACCGGACAATCCAAAAAATGTCGCGGAAACGCTTTTTTTTTAATGTTGGGGGGTGGGGGAGAGGACCCGACGCGCCCGAGACACTTCGGCCGACTAGCAGCTGAAAGCGACGCGCCACAATTTGGAAGGTCTATTGCGAGGTAAAATACGCCTGCGTCGACCAGAGTTGGAATTAATCCGGCCGCATTTAACCACGTTGCACTGATGTGCACATGTGGCCCGTGACGCTACTACGTGTACAGTGTTGCCACAATCTCTATACTGTACTTATAAACGTAAAAGTTTGTTTGTCTGTATGTATGTTTGTCCGGGCTACCTAACCCACTACGTACCTCTGAGAGTGCTGAAATTTGGCACACCTATGTATTATGTGCCATTGATTGAGGAAAAAGTCCGAAAACTGCACTTTTTAAAGTTTAAATACCCAAAATTTATGATTTTTGTTTTGTTTTTTAAAAATGAAGTTTGGTGTTTCATCTGGGGCAATTTGTCACGCAATCACAGATGGCGCTTCTATAGGTTTTACAAACTTCTCTCCCTTGCGAAGAACGGGTCCACTGCTAGTTCTTACATGAACACACATTTCCTTCCTGCTACGAAATTGAGCACTCGCTTCGGTTGTGAATTGCTATATTATAGAGGACTATAGTATACGTGTGTGGATATAATAGCTGTACCGCAAACCTGGGGCCTATACACTGCCGCAGAATTGCATAGGCTTCGTGAATCAAGCCCCTCCCGGAGGCCATTATTTCGTCGGAAATAAGGGAGGGGGACGTGGGACCAGCAATTGCAATGGTAATTTTGGGTAACCCCCTCCAGGAAAATCCAGTTTTCTCAGAAACCACATTTCAGAGACTCTGGAAAATAGATTCCGTTTGTTTTACCTCAATAGTTGGTAATATTACGGGGGAAAAACTTATCGCTGGCGATCCGAATAAGTTGATGCATTTGGCACAACATTGCACAGCAGTAGTCATGCAAACTATGACTGCGACCGAACATAAACATGCGACAGCCAGGATAATTCCTGTTTTAAGCTTCGTGGTATATCCATTAATACCCGGGCGGGTACATAACCTATCTGTCTGGCGTATATGGGACTGCTGGTATGGTCTATGGAGAAAAAAATAGCACAAAAAGCTCCCGGATAGAAATTAATGTAAATCCAAGCCAATCCCCTTTGTATATGCAAATATAATTATGGATTTAGGCCAGAAAATAGGCCCATGACGCCTGCCTTATCGGTTATTTATTGAAGCCTTCTCCGTGGTGAACGGAACAACACGTTTCGGTTTGGAAGGGGAGGGGAAGGGGGTAGCAATTGATAATGTAAAACAACAATTCGTCTGTTTTGCTTTCTGCGGTACATGCCAATCATTCGGAGTGTTGGTCCGACAGCATCGATTTAAAAAAATATTAATTTTGAAACACTTTCTGACCGCAGGGTGGTATTAATCGCGGTTAAAGTCGAGAAGCAGTAATGTTAGTAGCTAATACTTTAATATGCGCTAGAAGTAAACAGCTTAATAATATGCAGGTTAGTTATGAAAAATCGGAAGCTTTTATGCTTAATTAGTTCAGACTCAAGCAATAAAGTCATATTATTAATATTAATTCTCATATAATTTCAGTTTAATTTAATTTTAGTACAAGTTTCATTCAATGAATTATTAATTTATTTATAATTTGATATAATTTAAATAATGCAATTTAAATTGATTTAATTTTAAGTAATTTAATTTAGTCTAATTTAAAATAATTCTATTTTGAACATTTCGTTAAAAAGATTCAATTACATTTCATTTAAATTTAATTCATAAATACAATATTCACAAATAATTCGTATCCTTTTAATTAGTTTAATAAGAATTCGTGTTATAATAATTCATATTTTTATGCAATATTAATTATAATTCATAATTAATTCGTCTATTCACGTAGGGAAATTCATAAGTAATATTTTCAAAACTCCTACTTGTAATAATTATTACAGAGCCTTGAAGCCTTCAGGGCTCTCTAGTTGTACAGTAATCACATAATATGACAAAATTATTCGAGTAAATTACAATATGAACAGTCAACAGTGTTTGTTTTAGATATGTAACAGTCAACTCTCTCAACGCATGCGCAAACTATATAATATGTTAATGAGATTCCCTTTTTAAGCTCCGACCATCCATCCCCATGCTCCGCCCCCTCGATCTTCATGCCCCGCCTTCTTTTTGGCTTCAAATCCATCCTCAGAGAAGTGCAGGCTTATTTTCCCCTACATATTTTATATTATATTTTGAATGTCGGTTTCCTAGACGACACCCCCCGCCTCTTGTTGACCCTCATTGTTGCTTCGGCATCTAGACGTCGTATCTGGTCTTCGTCTTTGGCGTCGAACAGTCGCAAGCTGAAGCTATCAACGATGGAAAGCGGATCCAGCGAATCGGAAGTTCAGGTGCCGGCATCCATAATTCAATTTCCTTCGCCACTTTCTAGAGGGGGGGGCTGCCGGTTTCGCCTTAATTTCGACAGTAGTTACGTCGCGTCAATGACTCCATTGTCGCCTCCCGTTTTCCAGGTAGAAGCAGAAGCAGAGGAGATAAAGGGGGAGAAGGAAGAGGAGGAAGAGGAGGCGTCGACGTCGAATCCACGGTTCGATCATGTCGATTCTGGTGTTCTGAACTCGACTACGACCTCGTCCCTTGCCGACAGGTGACAAATCTATAGCTAATATTTTAAACATGCCCTTCGAAAGTAATAATAAGCATCTTAATGCCGAAAGATGCATGTAGCTACAGTACTGTACCACTACCTCTCGCAGAGAGGCAGTAGTGTGCAGAGAGGGAGAATGCGCCATCTATGTGAGAACTATAAAACTAGGTGGACAGTCGGGGGCCCTGGCAGTTTTGCCAAGTTTTGACTCACTAGTATTTTATCAAATAAATGTACGTACGGTACATCAATGAATAATCTAAAATATATTAAAACATGTTGTAAGAAGAAAACTGACTTGACCACCAGAAATTGGTCATCAATAATTCCACTGTATCTTACACAATAATTACACGTACGTAGCCTATATCTGTATATTTGATATAATATTGAACCAAATAAAAATCACTAGGCAATTCAGGCATTTTATTGAGTCGGTCACAATACAGTATTATAAAAGGGTTCAAATTCCTTTCTGTTCAAACTTTTACGAGGGGAAACAAGGACTAATTTGACACTAACCTGCGGAAGAAGTTTATTTCCAACCTCTTTCCAATCAATATCCGTGTCATACCTTCCAAACTGATCACCTGGTGCTATACCTTCAACACATTCTGAGGGATACACGTATTTAAGATCGTCTTTCGCAATTCTCGTCGACTCGTATTACCTGACAAATCTCCGATCAAATTCCAAAATCATTTATAAATTAATTAGTGCCTGTCAATTATATCTTTGTATTTGTTAAAACTTACTTACAAGTTAGAGCATGTAATATTGTTTAGAATACGAGCTCACTCATTCCCTAACTCAATTTTTACCTAAGTTGTGACTACGATCTGATCTTCTATTAAAATAGTTTTTTTTAACCCGAACACCACATAATCTCTTACACGCAGCCAATACCACTCGCTATCAGAAGATGACATGTCGTCGTCGTCGTCACCCGACGACCTCGACGTCTTGCTGGCTATGGCCGACTTGGAAAAGAAACGACTCAACAAGTTCCATCAAGGCGTAATCCTGCAGAGAGGTATTAATCATACGTAGAATTGGCTTAAGTCTGTGCCTCTGTTTGTCCTGGGTGAGTCATCGCACGACCCTGAGAGTGGCAGTAGTGTCCCATCTATGTGCCAAAAATATGGTACTGCATGGCCAGTCAGCTGGGAGCCTAGTCTTTCTAAGGGGTCCACTCTCGCTAATTAATTAATTAATTAAATTGGGGCATCTTCCAGATACGCGATCACTTCACCGGTGCAGCAGCTGCCCGTACCTGCCTACGAGCGATCACGACGTCGCAGTGCTGTGGCTGCTCCGATGCACCGAGTTTTCTCCGCTGGTACAGGAGCTGGATCCGTCCAAGCTTCTCTTCAGAAGCGCATCTCAACAGGTAATTTCATATTGCAATTCTCATTGAAAGCAATGATTTTTTTTTTTAACTCATTTTCCCCCTCTCCAAAAGATGAACGGATTGTACCAGCTCGAGCCTGCGACCCAGTCCATGACTCGACAGGTCCTCCTGAGCCCGACCCAGTCCTCTCAGCTCATCTTGGAGTCCAGGTACGAGCAGGACATGCCCCCTGTCCGGAGGTGGTGGCTGAAGAGGGACATACGCGATTGGGTGCACAGGAGAAGGTCAGTCAATTATGTTGCTGTACAGCGAAACTACAGCTCTATAATTTTTTCCGCGATCCAGTTGTGTGTTGGTCAATAACGTGGCTGTATACTAGTATACAGCAGAGGCGGAGAAAATACTATAATGCGACCTGACCGCGTCCGGTTTTTTAAAAAATTGTAAAAACTGTTGTTGCCGCAGTAGAAAACTAATTTCACACCTGCCGGGCCCCCGTGAGCCTGCTAAACTTTTTGCGCTGCCGACACCTACAGTACATTATTTACAAAGCCTCTCAGGAAAAATAGAGTCGAGGATTTTTAAACCAATTTCACGCCCCCCCCCCCCCTTCCCTCAAATATGCGTTTCAGGAGGGCAAAAATCGCGGCGTTTCCCAGGAAGCCAAAGGAACCGCTACGTGTTGCGGTGATGGTCGCCAGAGCTTTCCAGACCCTCGAGGTTCTCAAGTAAGTGCTATCAAAAATAATGTGTGCTGTATGGCCATACATGCTGTCGTCTCCTTCTGCACCTATAGGAGCCCTGATCTGATGGCCAGGCTCAGGTCCAGGTTCCAAGAAGAAGCGTACAACAACCGGATGGAAAAAGAAGAGGACAACGATGACCACCGTCTCACCGAGTATCCCATACAGTTCAACCCATTTGACGAATCGGACGACACCATCGTTGCCATTGAGGACCTGGAGTTGGAACAAGCACCTGCCCAGGAGCAGTTCATCACAGCTCCAGGACAAAATTCCGACACGGAACCTAGCCAGGAGACAGACCAGGACCTGGTGGAGAAACTGGTCCAAGAACCACACACTGAAGACACACACAAACTTCCCGAGTTCCACGATGAAGAGGAAGAAGCTGCTGTCCAGGACCAGCAGCCAAACTACTCCTACGAGCTGGTGTGGGAAGCTGCGAATTTGCTGCTCAGGGGACTGGAATCGGACAAGGAAATGTCCAGCAAGAGACCATCAGACGAATCAGAGGCCATCGATTGCATTCCGCAAGTTGACCTGCTGGAGGATGAGGAGAAAAGGTCGTCGAAGAAGAGACTCGACGAATGGTCCAGCATGTCGTGCGATCTGGAGGCCATATCTCTAGAAGAAGTCGGAGTCGAGGAATGCACGGACCCTACGTAAGTTGTGTATTAGTACCACATGTCTCACATAGATGGCGCATCTACACGCGGACAAAGGGAGGCACAGACATGTTTTGACATCGTGTTATCGTATAACTTTCAGGGACGTCGTGGTGACCACACCAAGCAAGTCGGATTCGCTCAGTGCACTAGAAAGTATGCTGGTGAAGTCTGACGAAATCAGGTGCGTCCTAATCTTATAATTACCGTATATGGAACAAAATGACTTCATCTGGTCCCATCATTCGTTTGCAGCTCAAGCACTGATAGGAAGGCCCGCAGAAACACAGGTAAACTTTCCAACTGTCTACTGGTAGGGAATGTAGATGATAGCAGATGCTCTTAAAATTTGGCAGTAACTTACACAATCTGTACATACTTTTCCAGGCCGAGAGACTGTAATGATATTGTACACGGTACTGTATATTTATACACGGTGATCCAACTTTATCGCCCCAACAGTTATGGTGAAAATCGCGTAAGCTGCTACTTCTTAATCAGCTACTTGCTAAGAGTTACTTTCTCGAGAGTCTGGAATAGCACCTGCTGATGTTAGGTCCAATGCCCATGTACCAATTAATGAGGGGGGAAAAAGGGTCACCTGTGGGAAACAGGTCGTCTGCCGGGTTGTGACTGGCCAAATGGGTGTATCGCGAGGGGTATGGATGCGAACTGTTGCGACCCTGAAATGGAAAGGAGTCATCATCTCTTTTATTTCCTCATCTCCAAACTGATTAATGTGTTGGTGTTCACTGGAGGGATTCAGATGAGGTCACTAGCTGTCAATCAGAGGGCTGGCCAAATGGGTCAATCGCAAATGGTCGGATGCGAACTGTTGCGACCCTGAAGTGGAAAGGTGCCCATCATCCCTTTTATTTCCTCACCTCCAAACTGATTCATGTGTTGGCCTTGAAGAGGGCCCATTTTGGTGTTCTCTGGAGGGATTCAGATGAGGTCACTAACTGCCAATCAGATGGATAATATTATCCATCTGATTAATCTGTCGAACCGGACAGACCCGATTGTGTCAATAAATAGGTCATTAATTGGTACTATGCATAGGCATAGGACCTAATATCAGCAGGTGCTATTACAGATACTCGAGAAAGTAACTCTTAGCAAGTAGCTGCTTAAAAAATAGCAACTTGAGCGATTTTTCCAATAACTGTAGGGGCGATAAAGTTGGATCACCCTGTATGTGAATTTTTTTACGAGTGCAAACGGAATGCGCACCACAGTTCGCGCAGCTTTCACGGTTGGCATTAACAATGACTTGCATGTTTTTTGGTACTTTTCAAGCGTGTTTTCGAACAAACCGCGCCAATTCAACGCCATCTATTTTCAAAGCTAGAAGCGCTAGCCTCCGATTAGGCACTGCCAGCTATCGACATCAGTGGCATATACCGGAACTATCAGAACAACCCCACCCCCTCTCACCCAACATACAGTACACCAAAATCGTTTGGGCATTTGGCCTTTAAAATGTTCGGTTTTCGGACATTTCCTCAATCACAGGCAGGTTTATTTCCATCAGTGTGCAATGTTTCAGCGCTCTCAGAGGTGTGAAATGTGTCAGGTAGCCCGGACAAACATATGTACAAACTTTGCCGTTTATTATGTAAGGACAGCTGGTACTGGGCTCTCCAGCGCCGCACTTATTTCCAACGCTACATTTGGAGGGAACAAAATGGCCGAAATTTGCGACGTTGACAAGGCTCTGGAACGAACCTCACAGGCTACGAGCCTGCTACGAGTATGTTTGGCCATTGGGTATAGTAACTCTGGCAGCGTTGTTGTCAGAACAATGGAGCTGCGCGAGTGCGGGTGCGCCAACTCGTAAGAAATTCCATCTATACAGTGTCGTAAACATTTTTCTGGCTTTTGCACTATCAGCAGCTTTTACAGTGTATTGTGGGATTGTTAACAGTTACTTATTTGGCTCTTTCTGGGTCGTAATTTGAGGCAGTGTAAGTGATGGCAAGAGTGGTCTCACTGAAAGGGAGCTTCTTTTCTTCTCTTCTTTCGCATGCAATAGATAAGCCTGCAGACCGATTCTACCGATTTTACTGCTGGTGTTGCTCCTGGTTTCAGTGCTTCAGCCGCTTCAACCCGTATCGGCCTCAAGATACAAGTGCTTTGAGCGGGAGCGTCCAACACCTCGACGCCTAAAGCCTTACCCCATTAAAATTGTCGCGCTTGACAGCCACGGTTGCTTGTCCGCGAAGAGTAGGAGTAAATGAGCACTAATTGTGCAGTTTTTAACACCCCCCACAGACACACACACCGCTATAATTGCTCTTGTGCAATATTCTGTTATAATTATGGTACCTGCATTATTAATAAAGACGAGTCATTTACACCACGCATTATTCTACACTTTCTCTAACAATCCACCTTGGGTTTACAGCAGCTTTCTGTATATGCCACAGCAGCCATATTGAGATGCACAGCTCCGAGCTACACCAGGTTCGTGCACAAAATTCAATGAGCGTGTTTCCATTATATTAGACTACTGTAATAAGTCTGTAGCAAGTAACCGGAGTCTACCTAACGATGCGAGAAACCCACAGCATGACTCTCATACCCTCGCGAGCATGAATGCATGTGAAAACTACTGCAAAATGTTTTTCATCTCCCGCTGCATAAGCAATGTGGAAATTTCACGACTCAATAAGTAGCCTACGCAACAAGTAAGCATTGCCGAATTTTCATTCCATCTAGGCAACAAAAGCTCAATGTGCAGATAATCCACTTACCATATGAAGTCTCGGGTAGACGTCCAGCAGGTACCGGGACCGCACCAGTAGCCGAAACACCTCCAGACTACTGATGTAAGTACGCAGTTCAAATCACGTTCAAATCAAGTGAGTACTTGATTCGGGTGCGTTCATAAATCAAACCATGAGAAGAGAAGTGTGATCGCAGATCTTGTACGACCGATGTGCTAATTGCAACTTATAATATCACTTAATAATAAGATGTAGATTAAACGTGTGCCAACATTTTCGGAGGTTAAGAGTAATTTGGCATTAATAAATTGATGACGACACACCATGGCTTGAAGTCTGAACGCGCCCTAAACGCTATTGGCCACAAACTAATATTCATAATCAATTTTCATATTACTCCTCGCTTTATTAATATATTTTAACACCAACATGATCATATATTTGTTAAAATGATTGATATTTGACTATTCATTTCCGAAACTTGACGACAAATGACAGTCGGCTTGTGAATGAGCATGCAATTCACTTCGTTCCAACAAGAAAAGAAAAAAAAAATCAGAAGCAGAAGAAAATTTCCTCAAAATTTTCGCCCTGATATGGGAAGAACTCGAAGGATTTCCAGAAGGATTATTCTTCCCTGCAGGACCTGATGGGCTCTGTCAGGAGAACCATCGTCTGGAGAACATTCTAGGGTACGTTTTGAGAGGTTGGGGGGGCCTCGAATGGGGATGGAAAAGGGACATGTAGAGCTAGGCCTAGTTGCCAAATGTCACATCTTCAGAAGTTCAAGCCACAAACATAATTATATGCAATATATTATATTATATGCAATATTATATATTTGCAATATATTATATGCACTATAATGTGTTGATTATATGCACTAAAATAATATTACAATGTGTTTATTATTTGCAATATTATTTTATTATTTATTATATATTGTATTATTAGATTATTTTCCCTTTAAGCAGAGTGTAAGTAGTAGTCAGCAAATAGTTCAGTGGTAATTAATATTGTTGATTGAATTCCAGGCGGTGTAAGGTGCCTGGACAGGCATGAAGCCCACGGACTCGAACGAGCACATTGCTGCTGTAGGATCAAAGATGGTGAGTATATAGCAAGGGGACAGTGCACAGCTGCAATGAGTGTTGGTGCACAGAGTGAGCACGCACCTAAAAATACGATACAAGTTTAGCGTACATTTAAATGCATTTATTGGACTTGCAATGTCGATAATTTCATCAACCGTAAATTCTCGGCAGTAGCCAATTTGCAGGTTTAAAATCTTGATTATCTTGGCTAGTTAAAATACAGATTCATGATATTATGCCAGATGTTTTGACTAAAGGCTACTGTTGGCCATCTAGGTGTAAAGGGCCTCGACGGAGTTCCTAGAGGACACCATTATGTCAACTGCAAAGTTCATATGGGTGAGCACTTTGCATGGCACAGTGCATGGCATGATTCCGTAGCACATCGCCTCACATTAAAGTGTCTTCATCGCATGTTTCTATGTTAGCATCACGTAGTTCTATATGGTAGCGAACTATTAGCTGCATTACATAATAATTCATATTTAATTTAGTACAGCTGCATGGTACAGAGCAAGCAAATATTGCATGGTGTACTATATAATTTCATAACTGAGCTTTACTTCAACAGTCTCGCCCAGTCAAGGCAGCCGTTTCGGAGAGTGTGAAAGTGGTGGTGAGGTGTCGCCCCATGAATGAGAAGGAAGTGGCTGAGGGATACGATCGGTGAGGATCTTAACAGCGATAGAAATTTCGTTGCAGGACATGATTGTGCTAACCGAAATTTTAAACATTCGCAGAGTGCTGGAGATGTGGCCAGATCGAGGTGTGATTGAGCTGAAGAATACCAGACATGGTTCGGAGCATCCAAAGCAATTCACTTTTGACGCTGTCTACGATTGGAAGTAAGATTTTGCATAGTGTCCTCACTATATGTCAGAATGTAATATTGTACGTCTGCATTTTTCAGTTCCAAACAGCTGGATTTGTACGACGAGACATTCCGGCCTCTAGTAGATTCCGTACTCACTGGGTTCAACGGGACTATATTTGCTTACGGACAGACTGGAACTGGAAAGACTTACACGATGGAGGGTAAGTTTTAAAGTTTATGCGGTGGAAGCCAGCTAATGACCTTGTGAAATCCCACAGGTATCCGAAGTGATCCGGAGCGCAAGGGTGTGATCCCCCACTCGTTTGACCACATCTTCAACCACATTGCCCGCTCCAAGAATCAGCAGTACCTCCTCCGCACTTCCTACCTTGAGATATACCAGGAGGAAATCCGCGACCTCCTCTGTAAGGATCAGACCAAGCGATTGGAACTGAAGGAACGGCCTGACACCGGTGTGTATGTCCGCGATCTGTCCACCTTCGTGTGCAAGAGCGCTAACGAGATTGAGCACGTCATGAGCGTCGGAAACCAGAACAGATCTGTGGGGGCCACCAACATGAACGAGCACAGTAGCCGCTCCCATGCCATCTTCATCATCACCATCGAGTGCAGTGAGATTGGTATCGACGGGGAGAACCACATCAGGGTCGGGAAGCTCAATCTAGTTGATCTCGCAGGGAGTGAGCGTCAAGCAAAGACAGGTGCTTCGGTAAGGCCAATCCGCATCCCAAATCTGCCGTAGCAGCAGTTTAATTGCTGCTTTTATTCTTACAACAGGGCGAGCGTTTGAAGGAGGCGACCAAGATCAATCTGTCCCTGTCCGCTCTGGGCAACGTGATATCCGCCCTGGTGGACGGGAAGAACACGCACATTCCCTACCGCGACTCAAAGCTGACCCGCCTGCTGCAGGACTCCCTGGGTGGAAACGCCAAGACAGTGATGGTGGCCAACATCGGCCCGGCCAGCTACAACTACGACGAGACTCTGACCACACTGCGCTACGCCAATCGGGCCAAGAACATCAAGAACAAGCCTCGCATCAATGAGGACCCCAAGGATGCCCTCCTCAGGGAGTTTCAGCAGGAGATTGCCAGGCTGAAGGCGTCTTTGGCGCAAAAGGGAACCGCAAAGAAAAAGGGGAAACGGCATAAGCATCACAAGGGGGAGGAGAGTGACGAGAGCATCAGCACCGAGGAGGACATACAGGTGATAATTGGCAATGTTTTTTCTACGAGCATGTGCAATTAAATATGTTTCTGCAGGAGGACAGCAATGTGGGTGCGGAATTAGCGGAAGATGCTGAGGCACTGGGGAGTGAACATATAACGGAGGAGAAGGAGCAGCTCATCCAGGAGTTGCGTACAAAAGAGGAGCAGCTCCTCAAGCAGCGGGAGTCCCAGGAGAACCTTGCGGGGAAGATCACGTCGCTGGAAAGCAAGCTTCTGTCCGGAGGAAAGAACATCATCGACCACACTAACGAGCAGCAGCGGGCGCTAGAACAGAGGCGGCAGGAGATAGCTGAGCAAAAGGTAGTGAATTTGTCCAGGCGGGATGGGATGTCCTTACCGAAACTTTTCCTTGACAACAGAGGAAGGAGCGTGAGATGTGTCAGCAGCTGGAGGAACGTGAGGAGACGACCGTGGAGATCCGGGAGACGTACACCTCCCTGCAACAAGAGGTGGAGCTGAAGACACGCAAGCTGAAGAGGATGTTGTCCAAACTGCAGCAGACGAAGAGCGAGATCAACGATCTGAGTGAGGACTACAGCACCGACCGCCGGGAGCTCGAGATGACCCAGGATACCCTCATGAAGGATCTGAAGCTGAAGTACCTCATCATCGAGAACTTCATTCCGCCGGAGGAGAAGGCCAAGGTCACCACACGGCTACGGTATGGCTCTGTGCAATAATGTGATTGTTCAGATTCTACAGAGTTGTTAATAAACATTGCCTTTACATTACGCAAAGGTATGATGAGGAGGAGGACCAGTGGAAGATGCTGCCGCTCAGCACCGTCACCTCCACGTCGTCCCCTCACCAGTCGCTCATGTCCAAGAGACCTGTCTCGGCGTCAGGGGCACGGCGTCCTGTCTCGGAGTACGCGCGTATGGCCGCCAACATGGGGATGCAAGGCGCGTCACGATACAAGGGCGAAAACATCATGCAGTTCGACCTCGACTTGGCCACTAAAACCACTCGAGAGTACGAGGGTCCAGTCGTCAACGCCAGGGTGCAGGCCGCGCTTTTTAACGCTCTGACCGAGCTGGAAGCGGACATCGACATTGACGCCAGTTTCGCACAGCTCGCCAGCAACGCGAGGGTGAAAGGAATACGCAAGGAAAAGCCCAGGTACATTTCCACAACAACAAAAATGACATTTATGCCACTGTACTTATGCAATTATTTTCACTTTCAGACCAAAGAATAAGGATGCCAATTATCCTCAACCAAGAGGGCTAGTTCCCAAGTAGTATCGGAAACGAACCAAAGAAATTTTTTTTTGTGCCGCTTACTTCGATTGCAGTATTAGCGATCATGTTGGTGGATATGAATCGATGCAGTTGACATTGATTAAAAACCAAATGCAAAGCATATTCGATCCTCTTCCGGCGATGAGGGAATGTTGCACACATTTTAAAAATATAATTAGCACAGCGTGAATTAATGTTGCGCAGAATTATGGTGCATTTGTTAACCACTGGCAGCTTCGGCTAATTAATCGCTAGCCGTTATCCTTTTTTTTTAAATTATGTTACCGGTTGTAAGCTTAACGTGAGCTGTCAAGTCATTAATCTAGTCATAATAGCTAGCTAATTGTGATCATTGTGTTGACGCAAATATTTGCTGTGAGCATTGTTTTGCAAGCGACAACCGCATAAAAAATTCGTTATGCAAAGGCTGTATGTTCTGAATGTGTTGGTGTATGGATGTTTAATTTATTTTTTGCGTTCATTAGCAAGTGAATCGTGAGTTTCGAGGTGGTTGCAGAGTATATTTTGATCGAGTGTGTAAGCTGTGATGGGAAGCTTCGCTCCGAATGCAGCTAATCGCATGTACAGAGAGCACGTACGCCACAATTATTTGGGTATTGTTGCACGTGCGTGAAGTGGATTTTATGAGAGTATGCTCAGTGATATTAAATTAATTTCGTTGCTTTCCAGCCGCGAAAGCTGCTAGTATTGATATTAATTAATCACAATGTTTGTGTAAACCGCGCGAGATATCATGAAAGTATGGACAGTATTTTAACCCGCTTTAATTCGCAATGTTTGGTTTGCGCATTCTGGTGCAGACATGTAATTTTTTCACCAGTGAGTTCGGTGTATTTGCAATCTTGCAATTTTTGGTACCTAATTTTTAAAAACGTAACCAAAAAAAAAACATCACCAAAATAATATTTATTTCACCGCTAAAGTATTTGCCTCTTGCACTCATATCACTTCAACAGTTCCATGCATTTTTGTGTATTAATTATTTTATGCTATTCAAAATAATGTGCAATGATTGAAACTAGAGTGCGAAATAATATTTGCTCCAATCAATATTGATCCCCAGGGCCAAGTCATGTCTTAATTAAAAGTGAAATGGTGTAGGGAGGGGATGAGATAATGCCTTTTGCATTTTTGTGCCTCACATGTGCATTGTATTTTCTGATAATTAAGTGTTAATTGGCAACAGTATGTCGTCAGGTGGTTCAATGAGGGTTCTCTGTTTGAAGTGTATTTATAAATTTATTTATTGAAATTTATCAGTCATCGCGCAATACATGAGCGTCTGATCAATCACCTGCGCACAAACAGATAATGCTTGTTGCACAGTGCATGCATGATCCCAGCTTTAATAATTTGGTGACTAATTAACTGATAATGAGCATAACACTTGCACATGAGTCACAAAAGCTGTAAAATTTTATTTCATACTGGAAAAGCTATGGTATACCCTGTAATAAATTATTGATAACAAGTCTCGTTATTACATAACTACTACAGTAGGGACGAAAATTTTTATTACCAAAATATTCAACCTGGTACTATCAGTCCAACAAGAATTGTCACAGCGGCAGCGCACGAACTACAATCTACGAGCACAGGGACACGAGAGACTGTAGTTCGTGCACTGCCGCTGCGAAAACTCTTGTTGGACACCACACACCAGGCACAATGCTTACATAGATTTGAGATGAATTTCCCCTCTTAAATTTTCTTACTATGACTTGTTTTTTTCTTCTCTTTTTTTTCTTGATTTTAATTGCCCTTACCCAGCCTCCCTCATGACCCCTAAAAACATGCTGGCGACCCAGGGGTTGGAAACAGAATAAACATTTTGTCCATAGAGTCGTACCAGTCTTTATGAGCGGTACTGTACAATCATTCAGATTCACACTTGAAGTACTCACGTAATATAATTATTTTTTTTTCCTGTCTTATAAGTAAATGTGTTACCACATTTGTGTTCCGGTCATCTAGTTCATTAAATTAAATTTTAATAGCTAATATGCAGCTCTTATAATACGGCTACAGGATGATATAGGGGCATAATTATCTATTAAAATTAATGTTAATATCCTCAAAGGTCCCCCAACCTTGTGGTTCATTTTGTGGAAAAGGAAAACCCTTTTAATTTGGCTACACATATTTGTCCAGTATTTTCTACCACTCGACGCCTAAGTCTAAGTCGTATGTCCAATGGAAGTCCATTGGACATACGACAATATAATTCTTAGGCGTCGCACTGCAATTACACTGTGCTAACATGCCCCAACAATTAGTAGCTTGATAGTAATTCACCCCCATCATAATGAGCATTCCACTACTTGCTCCCCTTCCAGATGTGTTGCTGGACAAGCAACCCACAGCTTGTTCATGTCCTTGGGAAAGTGCTCCAGTCCTCTTTTTTTTTTGTATGTCTACTGCTAATTATTTATCATGACCCGTGCCGCCAGTTGGGACCGGGGGCAGGCAGGGGGCCCTTGCTCTAGCCTCACCTTCAATGCGGCCCCGAGGCGGGGAAGACCATCCATTGGAGAGTATCAATATGTGTCTGTCTCAAAAAAAATCATCTGCCTCCCCGAGTCCCTCCGTAGCCTCTCTTCTTCAGAGGGACATCGGGGCCGCCCCCGGGCTTGCCCCCGGGCGCAAAAGGACCAGGGGCCAACCAGATGAAGGTGGATCACCAATTGGAACACAATTGTTCGAATAGTGCGGCGCCCTTGACCTGGCAACCCTACTTTAGTAGGCCATCTTGGCCTGGCAACCCTGCTTATTAGTCGGCCATCTTGGTTCCACTCCCATCCGACGGAAGAGACATCTATCGGCTCTAAATGGAACGATCGAGCGAGAGAGGACGTCAAGCCAAAGTGTGTGTCCCCCTCCTTCCTCCAGAGGCTTCATCTTGCCACCCACTGCCTTCTCTCCTCCAGCATCCCTCGAGAGGTCCAGCAGAGGCTAGCCAGAAACCATGGAGGATAATCACCGCCACAACTCCTGACGCAACAGGGGAGGGGAACTGAACCCGTCAAAAACCACGACCCATTCAGTGGATGTAAGTTGAAAAAGCACAACAACAAAAAAGGTTGGAGAGAAGACAACCATTTTAAAGGAAAAGGGGGGTTGGAAATAAGGATGTGGGGAGGTATTTAAATAAATAAAAAACAAAAAAAATGGAGAGGAGTGCAACACCTTGGGAGAGAGATCTAAATTTAGTGGAGGGTCGTCACACCATGCGGGAGGTAATAAAGAGGAGGGACAAAGAAAAGGGCCCACCAGTTTGCGAGTCATTGCTTCGGCAGGGAGACACGACTAGGCAGACATGTGCTCCACATGCGAGTATCCAGAGTATTTGAGGCTCAAGAGGCAGTCCATGAGGCTTGGGTGTGCCGCATGTGTGAGTACCGCAGGATCAGTAAGATTGCAATGAGGTCGAAGGTCGTGCCGAACAATAAGGTCGTACCTCGAATTACTCTAATTGCAGACATACCTTACCTCACATTACTCTAATATATTGCAGACATACCTCATGTTACGTTAATTGCAGACATACCTTACCTCGCATTACTTTAATTGCAGACATACCTTACTTCGCATTACTTTAATTGCAGACATACCTTACCTCGCATTACATTAATTGCAGAAATACCATACTGCGCATTACAGCAAAATGATAATTAAATTTTTTTTAAAATAATAACTGCAGAAATTCCTTGTTAATTCAGCATGTTTAAATTACAAAAATACCTGTGTTAATTTGCGGAAAACAAAACAACGATCTGACGTCATCGTCACGCAACAATATGAATAAACAGTGTCAGCGAAAAGAACATTGTTTACGCCTATTGTTGCATGAGAACAAAATGATGATGTTCCGCACAATAGTTTGGCTCCATCTTAAACAATAATTCAGCATGTTTTAATTGCAGAAATACTAATTTGGCATGTTTTAGTTGTAGATGTGCATGTTAATTAAGAAGGTTTTAATTGCAGAAATATCACTAAAACAGCATGTATTATTTGCAGAAATGCATGTGAATTCAGCATGTTTTAGTTCCAGAAATACGTTAATTTAGTATGTTTTAATTACAGAAACGCCTTGTAAATTCAGCATGTTATAGATGCGGATATACTTATTCAGCGTGTTTTAATAATTATTATAGATGTAAATGTTCATTAAGGTTTTAATTACAGATTATATGGCTTGTTTGGCAGATTTTAATTGCAGAAATACCACCAAATAAGCATGTTTTCGTTGCTGAAATGTCTTGTTAATTCAGCATTGAAGCTGCATTTACATGTGAGCGATTTGACGAGTGAAGAGGAGCGAAGTAACCAATATACCTGGTTACTTGGGTTACTCAGCGATGTTACCGCTCGGCGAAGACTTTGCTCGTGAAATCGCTCGCATGTAAATGCAGCTTAATTGCAGGAAAGCCTTGTTAATTCAGCAGGTTTCCAGATCATGCCGTAAGGCATCGCTGTAAAGAAAAGTCACCAAGTTTTCCTTGTTCATGATTATAAAATCATTAAAACATGTTTACGCTATCATATCTTTTGCCTACATTATGAAATAAGTCTAACAACCCAGTTTTTAGGTAATTCAAAGCAATGACCTTGCATTTGTTTACATGAAAATCCTGGCTTCCTGGCTCGTAAATGGACTAAAATGGCAGGAAAAATCCACGTTAGGAGTGTAAATGACTCAATTATTGCAATGCTGAGAGTGCAAACAGCAAGTGAAAATTCGCTATACGGCAAAGGCAAGGTTTCTGTTGCGAAGGTCAGGTCTTGGGAGACTTACTCTAAGGGCTAGACTTGTGGTCACAAAAGTAAATGGGCCTGAGATATGCCTGTTATTGTTACATCTCGAGATATTCTGCCCCTTGATTTTTATCACTGCAAAGTGACTGTAGCCATTCCGCTTTGTTATGAATTACAGGTGCTAACAATGGGGAGATGGTTTTAAAGCATGGTCACATGTGAGGACATACCTCGACCTCGTTTCAAACATATCCTGCTGCCAAATTGTAAAATATATAGTACTGGTGGTTCTGTTTCAGACCTACAGTAAACTGGGGCTGTCATTTCGGAAGTAGCACACCGGAGGGTTGTTAACCAATTCGCTGCAACTAGATATTTGTGTCAACCGACCAAATACTGACAAAATCGTAACATCGTTTGGTATTGGCTGCGACAAAAAATTCAGTTGTTAAATTGGACCTATGTTATGATATGCTGCACGATTTAAATATAGAGAAAGAGCCGAAGAGTTGGCCAGACTGTGTGAATCATTAGGGATGCCTCCAAGTAGCCATCCTTCTCTGAGCAGTTGTCGCAACCCTTATCTCATCTGGCATCAAAGCGCAGTGGAATTTACCTGATGGGTTTCTTATTCATGAGGACAAGTCAGAACGAATCACCATTCCCCATCAGCTGATCTTGTCACGACTTAGGAGAGGGAACCTTGTAAAAGAAATTACATGCTGCGGAAGATGATCCCTGGCTTATTGAATAATCGAGGTTTTTCGTCCAACTCGTTAAAAATATGTAGGTTATATAATTTTAAAAAGCATGTTACGTCATAATCGAACTAACCTATCCTCCCCACTCAACGATGGAGTCAAGGTCAGCTCAAACGTGTCGGATTAGAAGCCTAAATAATATGTCTGAGGAAGCTGTACGGACAATGATTCAAATTGGACAGGTAATTAATATATGTTGAACATGCATTGTTAATGAGGCGTGTTGAGCTAATGATGTGTTGCATTGAATGACAGTCTGAGGTCGGAATGTTTACTTGGCAACAGGTTGCTAGGACATGCGATGATTGTTGGCTTTTTAAAGTTTTGTTCCTAGACAACGTGCGGTAGTAAACTGATCAGAAGGATGTTTAACGCCTCACTCATCAGACCTCAAGGAGTAGCGCTTGTAAGTTACTGGTAATGTTCAATCGCTTACGTCATGTTGATAAGTGCAGCTTATCACATTTTATTATATATCGAATAAGAGTGGCCGTACAGCTTTTGGTTCATTTTTGTCAATGGCGCCGGTATTGCAAGGTTCAAAACGATCACATGGTGACATTGAAGCGAATCCAAGGAATGTAAAATGTTCGCTAAGTAAACAGTTTCTTCGTATTTTCGTAATGATTGCATGCCATTACCTTTAAAGGACTCTATTCATGAAAAAAGACAAGAGTATATTTTTGTCGCAGCCTCCATTGGGCAATAAGACGCTCAAAAATACCTTCCCCACCATAACGTAACTGCCTTTTCTCTGTCCCTGATCCCACCCAACGATGACACATCCAAAGAGTCGCTGCCCTCAACTAAAAATAAGAAACAGGTGTCGAGCAAGTGGGAGGCACTGGCTATTCATCGTTTTCAAAATTGTGTTAATCGAAGTGTCGTAATGATTTCAAATTGTCGGCAGATGACTTAATTTCCCCCGATTCTCCTTCCAGATCATGAGTGGTCAGGTGGGATCCAACCCCTCCAAGCGGAGGGGTCTGTCCGGAGGCGCAGCGTCCTCTGTGTCTGTGGCTCCCACCAACACCACGGACCTGGCCAGCTTCTTCGAATGTCCCGTCTGCTTCGACTATGTCCTTCCTCCGATACTGCAGTGCCAGAGCGGCCATCTCGTCTGCTCAAACTGCAGGCCGAAGCTCACCTGCTGCCCCACTTGCCGTGGGCCATTGGGTCAGTATCCAGATAAGCCCCTGGTAAAGGAATTGCTTGCTGATATTCCGCAATTTTTCATGCAGGTAACATTCGTAATCTGGCAATGGAGAAGGTGGCAAGCACTGTGATGTTTCCATGCAAGTACTCGGCGTCCGGTTGCACTGCACTGCTCCTCCACACGGAAAAGGCGGACCACGAGGAGACCTGCGAACACAGGCCCTACTCTTGTCCCTGCCCCGGAGCGTCCTGCAAGTGGCAAGGTTCCCTGGAGCAAGTCATGCCTCACCTTGTAACCTCACACAAGTCCATCACCACCTTGCATGGTCAGTTTCTGCTCAGTGGAAGCCCATATGCACAGTTTATGTAATCAATGCATATGATCAACTGTTGCATTTTAATCAGCAATTTGAAAATGGAGTAAACAGCAGTAAGCCGCATTTACATACATGAGCGTTTTGATCAGCAATGTGCAGCGATGAGACCAATTGTTTGGGAGGAAAATATATTACAATGATTGTTACTTTTGCTCAGCGATACATGTAAACACGGCTTCACTTCAGCTGTAAAATGTGTGAAAACTAGTACGTAAGGTTCAATTACACTAGAGAACAAGCAATCAAGACTCGGTCACAGCGACTTAAACTTCGGCTCACATTCATTACGGTTTAAGTCGTGGAAGCCCCATCTTGAACCTATTGTTGTACTTAAATTAAAATCAATTAAAATCAGTCCGCTTAATACACTTGTTTCACATAATGGCAACGATATGATTATATTTGCCTCATTACTTATTTTTAATTATTAAATGTACAACTCGCAGGGACGTCATACTGACAGCAAATATGCACATGGCACTGGAGAATTCGTGTCGGGAATTATTTCGAGCTAATTTGTCATGGTAAACAAACCTGAATTGTCAACAAATACCTCAGTTCTGTTTGTGTGCATTCTTTTTTAAGTAGGTTTGACATTTTGCGGATGTGGAACTTTCCAAAAATGTGTGCGCGTCGCCACGTGTTGGACATTTCCGTTTTATTACTTGTAGACATACGATTATCTGGTGTTTCTTTGTGTTGTCGACCCTGCGAGTAAGCTTGGTGCATGACAAAATTTTGGTACACGTGGCTTTTTTTGGACGGGATCCAGCTCTTGAGTGTGGAAGAGACTGTTTGTGTTTTGCCTCCCGCTCAACCTGCACAAAGTGACTCATCTTTGTTAAGAAAACAGAACTTGGCTTGGCTTTCGTCGCGTCGAGAAGGTGTTGAAATCAGGTTTTTTGGCATTGTGGGGCAATGTCGCGCACCAAATTTGTTTGTCCGTCGACACTTGTTTCTTGCCTTTATCGCAGTTGAATTTACAAATGGGGCTATCCTTGTTCTGGTGATTATAACACGAGTAACTACCCAATCAGCAACTGAATTTTTGGTGCAGGGTTTGTCAACATACGATACTTTTTTGTAAATATATTTTTTTCTTTGTTGATGTGTGTACTTTAGACCTCGGGGAAGAAAAAAGCCAGGATGAATTTTGAACCGTTTCCAAAATTTCGTTGCTCAATGCTACACCATTGCCTTGTTTTAACCTCGAAATGCTTAGCAATGCCTATGCAAGTTTGGCAAGCCCTCCTCTTACCAAGTAAAATCATGCTCCCATTAGAGCAGGATGGCCTCTGTTTTTTTTTTTTTTTTTGAAAGACGTAACGAGGAAGTGACAATAAACTCTTATCATTCGTGAGTGACTAAGTCCGGCAAAATCACTCGAGCATCACTTTCAATGCACTTGCTCTGATCGAAATTTCTTGTAAACATTTACAAGGGCAGCTAGTGTAATGTGAATTGTCCGCAATTTGAATAATTCGATTCGTCTGTGTGTGTGTGTGAGCTTCAATCGTTGAAATTGATGACGCAGTTGACATTTTGCGAGTTTCTCTCCGTGTGGGTCGCTTGCTCTAACTCGTTTTATTTCCATCTCTCTCACTGTACGTCAGGCGAGGACATTGTTTTCCTTGCAACGGACATCAACCTCCCTGGTGCGGTGGACTGGGTGATGATGCAGTCGTGCTTCCAGCACAACTTTATGCTGGTCTTGGAGAAGCAGGAAAAGTATGACGGGCACCAGCAGTTCTTCGCGATCGTGCAGCTCATTGGATCTAGAAAACAGGCGGAAAGCTTCGCATACAGGTAAGGAAATGATTTCGTTAAATTTACGGGGTTCGGCTTGGCACTGTCGAAGTGGTGCTACGTCTTAGTTAAAACCTGTCTGTAATGAACTGTGTACTTGGTGGAAACCTGTCCGTTGCTCCTGGTATGTCGTATACCAAGAACATAGTCTGCTATTGGTATGCTCGTAGGAGTGAATCGATCACACTTTTTGTGAGTTGAATTCTGAAGGAATTCGAAGACAAAAGATGAGGGGAAAGTCACACTCTGAAAAAATGCGCACTGTATTACCCGAGTGATTACCTCGTTGTGTTTGAATCGTTTTGTCTGCACTCGTGTTCAAATGCCTATTTGTCATGTCAGCGCTATAAATACATTCTTTTTTTTTACTGCCTTCATGGAAATGAGTTGTAAAAACCGGACGTAGGCCTGTCTCAAGGACAGGGCATGACTTCGCCATGTGGTTTGCATCCAGTTGCAGTTTCTTCTATAGGCTTCCTAACGAAACCTGCACAGCTCGTTTTCCACTCTCGGGAGTAAGCCATTCTCACCGATCCAGCTGCAGATGCAATAATTGGCAGTAAATCTGTTTTCTACCTGGGCATATTGCCATCGCTTGGAGCTCAACCTGTGCGGCTTGCAGACTGCGTGACTAACATGTCATTTGTCAGGTGCTTAGAGCAGCGTTTCTTCACCTAAAATTAATTATGAGAAGTTGGTTGTGAGTGCTGGTTTTTGAGGTTAAATAGTCAGGTCGCAGCTGAATTTAATTAATTTTTTTAATGTTCATTCAGTGCTGAGCTGCAATATTATGCCTGCTTAGCAACAGGTGCCTGGCCATAAAATTGAATGTCTGTAACGTACGACTTGAAGCAAAAGTGGGCCGTGCATGCTTCCAAGAACTTCCGCTGTGACTGTTAGCCGCATCAGACTTGAAGGATATCCTGAAGATAAAAGAAGCTGCTCCCAAGATATCAAACTGCAACTGTGTCACCCGCCAAGCATATAAGAAGTCATCCCAGCATGACAAACGACCACAAAAGTTGGCACCATACCACCTTTTTTTTATAAAAAAAAAACTGACCATTTATTTTTATTTATTTTGAGCTCCCACACACACAGACACAAAAAAAACTCCCATGGGAAATTTTCCCAGCTGATCCTTGTTGTGGGACCCAAGTTTGGGGTGTGTCCCACCTCCTGCTGTTGGCACTGACAGGTTAAGATGGACACCTGAAATTTACAGGCTGTCAGATTAAAAGTTGGAAGGATCAGCATGGGCTTAAAAGTTCAAGGGAGTTAATTGACTATAAGTGTTTTTGGAGGCGATGGGCACACTTCTTATGGAAAGGTATGCAGACAACCCGAGAGCGGTATTCTGGTCTCAAGGAAAAAGCATATGTGGTACTCCGAAGGTTTGCTTAGCCCGCAGTATAGTTTGCACAGTGAGAGTTGGTTTTTGAGTGGGTCTGTACTTCTTTTTTTTTTTTTTCCTTTCTTTCTGGAGTCGACCTGACCCCCTGGTGAGGGGTCCCTCCTGAGTCATCAACAATGCCTTGAAGGGGGACAAAACTTTTTGACAGATGGGTCCATTCATGGTTGGGGGGTTCCTCCCAAATTCTAGAGGCTAAGCCAATTTAAGTGCCCAGTTGGAGACCCCTGGTTTTGTTCCAGTAGCTTTTCAACTTTTGATTTTTTTATATATATACCTTTCCTTTTTACAAGGCTTGACTAATCGCCTTCAAGGGTGTCACAGCCTGTGGTCGTTTTTATGGAGGTTTGGACAAATGTGTTTAGCACCCTGTCAGTTTGGAGGAAAAAAAAAGGTGCAACTGACAAGTTGGGCAGACTTGGCTTGATGAAGTTGCGACTAATGTCAAGAGTAATGTCAAGGCGTGGGCTCGGCTGTAAAATTGTTAATAACCCATTAAAGTGTCAAACCTCCCGGGTCGTTGACTGCTGGTTGCATTGTGAGAGTACGAAGCAAACAAATATTTGCAATTGCAATTCTTTTCAGGTTGGAGCTGAACGGACATCGACGGAGGCTAACGTGGGAGGCCACCCCTAGGTCCATCCACGAAGGTGTGTCGTCAGCTATAATGAACTCGGACTGCCTTGTGTTTGACACCAGCATTGCGCAGCTCTTTGCGGACAACGGAAACCTGGGGATCAATGTGACCATCTCCACGGTGTAGGCGGACTGAGCTCTGTTTATCTCATCATTGTTTTTTTCGTTTTTTGTTCCCATCCCCAACAATCTTTTTTTTTTGAACCAAAAAAAACAAACCATTGAGCTTATTGCTTTTAATTTTTATATCGAAGTCGGGGCAGGGCTCAGCCACCAATTGAACAAATGTGAGTGTGTAGTGTGTGCTGCAGAGTCTTTGGAACCTCAAATCTCAGGATCATCGTGTGTGATGTGGAAAAAATACTCTCATAATGCCCGTTGGACATTCGGAACAATGAAGTGAAATTAGTGTCCTTTTATTTTTTATTTTTGAGAGTCAGTGTCTTGAAAACTCCGGAAGGAAATGTTCTGTTTATGCGTTGTTTTTTTTGTTGGATCAAAGTAGAGCGAGCCATACGTTGTTTTTTTTTTTTTGCTTTCGTTGTAAAGTGGACCCGAATTTGTTTTGTTTTAGTTGACTGTAAGCACTCTAGCCATACTTTCAGATTAAGCCGACAAGGATATTTATTCAAGCGACTTAGAAGTCCATTTTTCCTTGGGACGTTATGGTAGATTGTCACGGATCGGAGATCTACCAGCTACTTCAACGACACATTGAAAATAACTTGTGCCCAATTGCATTAATTTGAACGTTATTGGGAGGTTTACAGTTATGCATTTGCGTGCCGTACTCTGTTAATTACAAGGTATAAATTACATTAAGGCAACAGGACAACATATGAGGTTAATGAGATCGTAACTGTAAGCCATCCGTACGTTCCGTTAATGCAGTCGGTAGTTGCTGCTGTTAAAAGTTACACTGTACACCTGCTGTATTTATTTCCAGCAGTCATTTGCTGGGTTTGCAACCTGTGAATATTATTAACGATCACCTTCGTTTTTTTTTGTGCAGAGTCAAATCGGGGCTAACATGAATCAATGCCGATGAAAAACTTTCTGCAAGAGTATATTTAAAAGTGTAATCTGTTGATCCGCAGAGTTTGCACATTTGGGACAGTATAGTGGGTGATGTATGCACACCAGCATATTATTTCCGAGCGAATACAGTCGAGGAACTGTACGACCTGTGATTCATTAAAATGTGTTAACCCAGACATCTATGCGAAATGTTATTCGACCAAATCCGTTTTTTTGGGGGGTCATCTGCCACTTTTCCTTCCGTGTGTCAATTAAATTTGCACCGGAAGTGACATCTCTGTCTTAAACCGCCTCCAGCAATTATTGAAAAAGTGTGGCCCTTCTGCCATGTCATTACACGTTCCCCAACAATCATGGTCCTGGCAAGTGTCCATCTCGCTGTCTGTATACCGTAAGAAATAATTGGCTTGCTACAGGCTGTACGGGTTTGACGAGATGGGTTGTATCAAGACGGACCATACATCATAGCTCCGCCAGTATATACGTCACAAGAAATTATGCGGTGGCTCCTCCAAAAAATTCCAGTGTAATTAAAGAGTGTCGTAAATAATATGTCACATTAATTAAGTGGTTGTGGCCGTGAAGAAGGGGGGCGTGGGGGGAGTTTTTTAGTCAAGGTTTTTACGGCCATGCAGCAGGTTTGGATTCCCACCTCCCCCCCGATGACCTGATGTGTGCAGCATCATCAATGCAAGGATCAGCAAGGTTTCAAAAAAATAATTTTTATAATTTAAATTGAGTTATTGAAATGTAAATTATGAAATTGAATTATTACAATGAAATTTTGACATTTAATTTGTTACAAATGAAATTTTGCAATTTAATGTTATTGAAATGATTTCTTGAGATTGAATTTTTACAGTGGATTTTTGAAAATGAATTATTACAATGGAGTTTTGGAATTACTGAAATGAATTTTTGAAAATGAATTATTACAATGAGTTTTTAAAAATTAAATTTTTGAAATGAAATTAGGAAATTGAATAAATTATTATTACAATCGAATTTTTGCAACTGAATTATTACAGTGAAATATTGAAATTGCATTATTACAATGAATTTTTGAAATATATATTGACAAAATTGTTTAAATGAACTTTTGAAGTTCAAATTTTGACGGAGTAGTGTCGAACTCTAAATATGGCAACACTGCCCTTATGATTTTTGTATATTTGTAATTTTTTTCACCAATTTTTGTACAAAATTTGAAATGTGGACGATCTTGGAAGCAACACAGGTTGCTGCTTCGAACGTGGTTGCTGGAGCGAACAATCTTCTTCGAATATCTTCGAAATGTGGGAATTTGCAACACGTTTCTGCAACTTCGAACGCGGTTGCTGGAGCGAACAAATCTCTTCTTTGTGGAAAGCAACAGGTTGCTGCAATGTCGAACGTGGTTGCTGGAGTGAGCAATCCTCTTCAATTCCCTTTGTAAAATGTGGGTGGAGGCGCAGTGGCCATCGGCTACTATCCTTTTGCCTCCGAGTGTACCGCTATGCAAAACTGGTTTCTTCTTTTCTGAGGTCCCCTATGCAGTTATCAAAACGTCATTTCTTGTCCGTGTCTCATCAACCTGCTTAATCCTCTTGATTTCGACCTTGCACCTTTTTTTAAAAATTATTATTTTTTTCGTCCAAGTAAAGGTGGTAGGGCACCCATTAGACCTGGGAATAAGGCGTGTGGGTGCTATGGATGTGTGTGTGTGTGTGTTTGCAAGGCCATCTGATCCGCCCCAGACACCACACAGAGTTGGCTGGTTAGTTTAGCATCGCCCCCATCACATCACATAGCCTGGGGAAGTGGTGTGGCAGGGAGAGACTGGGTCTGCTGGGTGGTTGGTGGGGGGTGTTTGCTTGCTTAGAGAGAGACTGAGAGAGGGTGGGTCTCTCCCAAGTCCAGAGCAGCCCAGCAGTGCAGGAGCAGGCCGAGTGCTGGAAGGTTCGAAGGCCGGGTGGTGTGTGTCCTTATAATCATAAGGATGATGAGTTAATCAAGAAGTGTGTGTGACACAATAAGGATACAAATGTGGGGACTCGGCGGTCTGTTGCTCTTCATGACTGACGTAGTTGTGTCTTCTTCTTCCGCCGCGTCATCCTCCACCTCCTATGTGGACTGGAGCGTGTCCGGAGGAAGGGCAGCGCAGCCCACGTGCGTCGACATACCGGCCAACATGTCACTCTGCCATGGGATCGGATACACCAAGGTATACCACATACACTGTACGAAGGGGTTCTAAATGTAGATATGGCGTTTTTTTCCTTAGTCTAATGGACATATGTCGTTTTTACTGAGTTTAGTGCAGATAGGTCCGTTTTGCTGAGTTTGACGCACTTACATCTTTTTCCTTAGTATGATGCAGATAGGACGTTTTTCCTTTGTCTCGTGGAGATACGTCGTTTTTCAGTGCACTGAAGATACGGCCTTTTTTATTTTAACGTAGTTACGCCTTTTTCCATTCGTATAATGCAGATGGGAAGTTGTTCCCTTATAATGGAGATGGGGCCTTTTTACAGAGTCTGATGCAGATACGGCCTTACTGACAATGAGAGTTACGTCTTTTTCCTTAGTCTCATGGAGATCCGTCCTTTTTTCATAGCTTACTGCAGAAGTGCAGATATACAGTATTTTTACTGAGTTTAGCGCAGCTATAGTTACTTCTTTTTCTCTCGAGTAAATGTGATTCCGATGTGTCCGGTACACAGATGCGCCTGCCAAACCTCCTGGAGCACGACACGATGGCGGAGGTGTCCCAGCAGGCCAGGTCGTGGGTACCTCTCCTGAACGTCCGATGCCACGCGGACACCCAGCTGTTCCTGTGCTCCCTGTTCAGTCCGGTGTGTCTGGACAGGCCCATCTACCCTTGTCGCAGCCTCTGCCAGGCGGTCCAGACCGGATGCGAGGTCCGGATGAAGACCTACGGATTCCCCTGGCCCGACATGTTCAGGTGCGACCGATTCCCGTTGGACAACGACATGTGCATAAGGCAGCAGGCAGGGGCACAGGTCACGCCCAGTAAGTAACGACGTTACGTCACCCTCCCCCCAATAATCCGGATTGCCTTGTAAGGTCTGCTGAGATGAAACTTGGTGGGGGACAGATCCAGAGAACCTGTTTCTATAACACCCCTTAAATTGACGTGCCACCATGCATATAGTGACAAGTGACAACTTGACAGAAACGGGGGAGGCCAGGACTAAAAAGGTCATCAAGGGTTGACAGCTGCTCTCCCCACAGCATGTCCCTCTAAAGCCCCCTCCCATCAAAGCTGATGAATCCAGCTGCCATCATTATGCGGTCAAATGCCAAGGGTGAATGGAGTGTGTCAAGAAGGTGCCCTCCCCAACAACCAAAGTGATTGGCACATGTCCAACCCCCCACATGATGAGTCACCCCATTCGTCTCTCTATTGTTAACTTTCAAATCATCGTCATAATTACAGAAGGGACAAAGTCGCATGTGTATAACCAATCTTATATACATACCCTGGGCGGCCCCGGGGCGGAGAGAGATGTTGGTGTCATCTGTATGGATTTTTGGTGACCGCACCAGCACTGTCGATGTCGGTCTTGCGGCCATGCCAGGCACGGTCCAGTGATGATTTTAATAGGCGCTGACTGCATTGTGCGCCACAGCCCAACGAACGTTATTGTGGCTTTCCCAATTTGCCCGTTGGTGGATCGGGCCAACGGACGTTATTGTGGCTTTGCCATTTTGCCAAGTGCCATTTTTTTTAACCTTAATTGACTTGGTGGATCTAGGTGGTGATCAACCAGGTTGCCGAGTGTGTCTAGGTGCACCAAAATGTTGTAAGTCCAACCAGATTGTTGTGAGCAAAACATGCGGAAGGATTTTCCTCGCATTCTTTTTAAGAAACCGGTTGCAATCAGGTTCAGTGCACTTTGGCACGAAACAAGTCAATAAGTCAAGATTCGATGGATTGTTATATAGTTGCACAGACACGACAACAAAAAAAAAGTGTGGGGGTAATCTTTGTCCGTCATCGGTTGTCAACTGGACAGAAGCAGCTTCCCGGTGGCCCTCCCCCACCCCACCACTTTTGACAGGCCCACGTCTGTTGGTGTTACACCCTCCAACCTCCAAACCAGCACAAAGATGAGCGAGATAAAACTGGTCCTGCAACTTCTCACTTGACACTTTTGAAGAGACTTTGCCAGACCCCCAGTTATACAAGTCTCTATATACTCGACACTACCTTTCAACAATGCTTGGCTTTCCATTTAACACACAGGTTCAGTCTGTTGCTGAAGCCTCATTTTTGGGGAGAAAAAGACGCATCTGCATCTCAAAATGGGCATGAAACGGGTATGACATTGATCTTAATCCAAACCTGAACAAGCAAACAAACTTTGTCTTTTATAAGTATATGTAGATGCGTTCCATAGGATGGACTATTAAAACCTGGACAAACAGCAAATCAAACTTTGCCTTTTACAATAATGAAGATGCGTTGTTCGTCCATGTGAGGGTCTTAAAATGTGCCAAGGGATAATAGTAGGAAGTCCCCTTCGGAAACCTGTCTCCATAAATCAACCCTTAGCCAAAATAAAAGAGGGGGAGGGCTACTATAGCCTAAACTGTGAGTGAAAAACAGGGTGGGAATGATTAGAGACCATTTAAAAAGTATCCTTCTCCTTTTTCAAAAAAAAAAAAGACAAAAAGAGCCTGTTTTGAGAGGGGCTGTCCCCTGAGGGGACTTGGGTCTGTCCCTCTTTTCCTTTTTCCTATTCTCATCCTCCTCATCCCCATTTGGCAGGATGTGAATAATTCGGATCAGAGTTGGTTAGAGAGGGCCATGAGGGGGAGAGGTTGTCACATATTAAACTAGTGGTGGTGGAGGAGGGCCACACAAGGACGTGGGCTTCAAAAAAGACCAGACAAACGCGTTTATTAGGTGGGCGTGGCCTGGACTAATCTCCAGCTTTAATCTGTGGGAAGGGGTCGATCAAATATTTGGAGAGTTAAAAAACCCTGCAATGACAATGTCTATATAGGTATATAGACATGAAAATAATTGAAACTGAAAACATGGTTGTTGACATGGAATCATCATTTATTTTTTTTAAAGGTTTGCCCTCAGGTTGTGTGTTTCCAAGGCTGCAATTTGGGAGCCTTGATTATAACCATTTGGGAGGTGAATCGAGATGAAGTCGAGTATTATCCAGGGTAGCCCTGCAGGCACCGTTAAGCAATAGAAAAATCAGAGGAGAAGAAAAAAAACTACGAGAAACGCAGTTGTCGTCTCTAGCAAGCTTGCTCGAGTCACCTGGCCTGATGGAACAACCACAGATTAAGAAAAAATTAAATTGTCACATCACGTACTTGTATACAACAAGCAATCAAACTTTGACTGTACCCAATCGGTACGAAATGAACCAACAAACTTTGCCTCTTATAATAATTGATCTAAGATTGTTATTAATTATAATTGTATTTTATCAGTTATTACTAATTTTATCAGTTATTTATTACTAATAATTTACCAGTTATTTACTACTATTACTTATTAATTATTATATCAGTTATTTACTACTATTACTTATTAATTATTATATCAGTTATTTATTAATATTAATAATTGTTATATCAGTTATTTATTACTATTACTTATTAATTATTATATCAGTTACTTATTAGCCTACCCTACTATTAATTTTTATCAGTTACTTATTACTATTAATTTTTACCAGTTACTTATTACTATTAATTTTTATCAGTTATTTTGTAGGTTTTATCTATTATTTTATTAGTTATTAATAATTAGTTAGTATTGTGTATTAGTAATCATTTTTCATTATTTTGTATTTGCAGTAGTATTTCTTTTGTATTCATTATTGTACCATATTAATTATTTTCTACTTTCATTGTCTTATTAATTTTGCATTATTCATTATTGTATTCATTGTTTTATTGTTATTAATTTTGTATTACGTGTGTATTCCACACACAACAATAATTATAAATTATTATTATATATTATTATTATATATTTTTATTATTATAAACACCAAAGTTTTTCAGTAATTCTGCAATTTAACCTATTGTTGATTTAATTGATGTGTACAAAACCTGAGCCGTTTCGTAGAAATTGATTGGAGGGAAAACTAAAGATTGAGGCATTGCGTGAGTTTGGATTGTGTGTGTGGTCCTGGGCTTAGCGTGCTTTGTAGCTTTTGGGCAAAAAGGACCACTTTTCCTAACCTGCTAATTTCCAGAGGGGGGGATGGCTAAAAGCCTAAGGGTGTGATGAAAACAGAGTTGTTTACCCTAACGAGGTTTTTAAAAGGAGCAACTTGTATGGGAAAATATGTGGGATGGGACAAGCTTCATTGCAAAGGACATTGCCCCTTTATCATGCTATACGTATGTCTTTGCAGATGGGAGTTGCACTGCGTGCAATCAAGTGGAGACGTACGAGAACATCCTGGACAATTTCTGCAGGGCTGATTTTGGCAAGTATTTTTACGGGCTTCAGCGTTTTGCATTGCAACTCACTGCAGTTATTTTTGCAGCGGTTAGGACCAGGATCCGTCGCGGTCGCAAGAAGCTGCAGCTGGTTGGCCGCAAAGCCAAGATCTTCAAGCACCCTTTCCAGAGGAAGGACGAGTTGAAGAGCTTGAGGCGACCCATCTTTAGTCTGGATGCAGACGACGCTTGCTGTGAGAGCAAGGTGGCTCGAGGTCCATTCCTGATCATGGGCCACAACCACTCGGGCATTCTGGTGCCGTCGTTTGTCATGCCGTGGGCCAAGAATTCTAGAGTATGTTAACAAAATTTGCCTTACATTATGTAGCATCTCGCTGTAATTATTGTTTTACAGGCATTCAAGAAAGCGGTGCGGATATTCAAGAGGTTAAACTGTTCGGATCCGAACATGGTCTCGCAGTCCATGATCCCCTCTGGCGGATTCGCCAAGAACGACAAAGGTAGAAGGCGACGCGGGCAAAGACCGAAGAAGCGGAAGAACAAGCGCAAGGAATCGCCTTAAATTGCGTAACGAAACTGATGAGTGCAAAAAAAATCCAAGTGTGCGGTGTACTTATTCGTACGTAAACTTGAGTGCACTAAAAGCTGACCAAAAACCAGCAAGGATTTAAATGGATGGATTTATGCTGCATGATTGTGTTCAGTTTTCACCTCGTTGTGCACCGAAAAAAAATAATTCCATCATGCACTTTGCTTGTGATACTTTTTATTTGACGGAACTGCAAGAAGAAAAAAAGACAATTTTTACCAAAGCTGTTTCCCCTTCTCCCTTATAAAGTTTGACAATGTGCCATGTGTGATCTGTTTCGAAATATAAAGAGGGAGAAGTAGCGTAATAACTTTTAGCAAACGCAGTAGATGGTTAAGACATAATTTTTTTTTCGTAGTAGTATATGGAATATGCTGTATGTACGGTGCGGAGGAACTTGGGTGCAAATTGGAAATAAATTATGGAAATCGCATTTCCTGTTGCTTTAACAAATGTCAACCTGTAAATAATTTTCCGTGAAACTGTGGTAATAATTAGACAGTACATAAGTGGGACGGTTTATTTCCGTTCATGAAGTTAAATTAATTATTTAATTTTACAGCAATTGCGTGTACAATACATTTCAACACGATTGGTCGTAAAACTCAAAATCAGTGCACTTGTCCAGAAAAAAATTCTCAGCATTAATTTTGTGAAACAATTTTATTTGGGTCTCAACTTTCCAACTGGGCCAACGAATTAGCATACTGAAACTCCGAGCTGTTCTCGTAATCGCACATGTCCAGCGCTATCTCGCAGCTCTCCTTCACCACCCTCTTCTCGTCAGATTCATACTTCTTCAGTACGTCCATGCACTCTTGCGAAGCAATTGCACCAAGCGCTTCGGCACATTCATGTCGCACCATTTCGTTCTCTTGCAAGTCCGCCAGATTCTCAATCAGTTGTGGGATGCTGGCCGCATCCTGAAGCTGTCCCAGCACGTATGCAATCTCGTGACGAAACAGTGCACTACCACACTTAAGACCTTCGGATAAAGCGAAAGTTAACCGACATTATACTAACACAATTTGCGGAACTTACCAGCTGCCAGTGCAAGCACGGCTTCCTTGCCTCCTTTGTTCCTAAGCGCAAACATTGCTCTGTACCGATCGAACAGTGGCTGGCTCTCGTTTAGTAGCACCGATTTCAGTGACTCCTCGTTCGATTCTAGAGCCGGAGGAGCCGGATCCACACTCTGAAAGGGACCTTGGATTGTGCTTTCCTTTTGCGATTGAAGCCACTCAATCCGTCTATCAGCCAACTGGCACGTTTCAGCCACCTCAACCACAGGATCGTTGCTGTACTCCTTCAGAATATCCAAGACTGAAGGACATCCGATAGCTCCAAGTGCTTCACCTGCAAATAAACGCAACATGAAGTTGTACTCTCAATACTTAATTTTTCCAACTTGTACTGACAAGTGAGTATGAAATATTTGAACAATGCAGTGTGATGTATGCAGAAGCGTAGACATTCGCTGTTCTTCCTGTGAATTTGTCGGATCATTGTGTCACGGATTGTCCAATGAGTACCGTAACATCTAATTAGTGGTGCATCTCACAAGACTGTTTAGGATGCAAATTCCAGTCGCAAGGATGCAACTTTAGCAAAACAGAAATTGAATCCAGTTGGAGCAGGATCTGCGGCGTTGACATGCCGGTTTAGCAACTGTGCATGCTCAATGAAGGTGGAATAAACATGTCAAAATGCTGCTTCGGTCTGGTTCCAGGCGGTCCAACCAGTGAAATGGAAAATCTTGAGAAATCAAAATCTCAGCTCGTTGCAAAACTATGCAAAGGGTTCACTTGCTGTGGATTCAAAGGCCAAGGAACATCGCCGATTCCACTTGAGGCGATCGCTACCTTTTTTAATGCAGTGCAGCACATTCAGGTAATAATGGGCTAGAAGAATCTGCATGCCAATTAGCAGGCCCCCACATAACAGATGGCATAATTATGCAACAATTGCTGACACAAGCATGTAATCATGGCTAACACACCAGTTATTCAACAGCGCATGAAAATTTGCAGCCGCAGTGCATCTCTCCAACATACAGGGTAAGTCGCCTATAGTTGGCATCCACAATTCGAAAATTGAAATCCGCAATTGTTGTGCAACAAGTGTAATAGGTAATCACATTTAATATAGAGGATTATTGGGTAGTGCGGACCTCTTTCGAGGTATTACACGGACCTTTATTTATTTTGCAATTTTACATAGTTTCGTCGCAACGCCCTGGTCCACGGGCGTAGGGGGAAGGGGAGCTTCCCAAGGGAGGGCGCTCTCATGTAGTTTCTAGTCGTTGCAGACCCTCTTAAACACCAGACCTTTTCTCCTGGCCCCGAGCAGAGTCGGCATGTCGGGTGAAAAGCGGAAAAAGACCCGGCCAAGCAGAGGTGACGGGGACGGGATTTGAACCCCGGCCTCCCGCTTGGCTGGCCAGTGGCGTAACCGCTAGACCACCATGCCTCCCCAGAGGATAATTATTATTATTTAACGCAAGTAAGGTAAGTAACGAAAGTACTGAAAATTGTGACCTGAAACAATATTATATTTAGTGTGGTGTTAATGTATGGTGTGTACCTGCTTCGTGCCTGACCATGGGCTCCTGGCCCTTGTCCCCGAGGGTTCGTATGAGGACTGGTATGGCCCTGGGGTCCCCCATCTGCCCCAAGCAGTAGGCCAGCTCGTGCTTGAGCAACGCCGAAGGGTCGTCGAAGCACGACGAGATGCACTGGATGGACTCCTCCCCGCCCAACCCTCTTAGAGTGAACAGGGCCCTGAACCTCTCCTTCATCGGCCTGCTCCTGTCCGACAGAACCGATCCAACCCGACGCACCGCTTCAGAATCCGGCTTCATCCTTTCGAGATCCACACGTGTTCACAGAATAAGACAGAAAAAAATAAACGACGTGTTCAGTGCTCACATGGACGCGGCCATCTTTGATACGACACATTTGCGCTTTATGGCCGAAAGAGGCGCTGATACCGCTCAGACCAATGATGCTGTTATAGACAATTCTGGCGGATAATTCAAACTGTTATTATCGGATTTGGTTGCTGTTGTTGTACTTGTTACTGCTGCTACTACAGTACACAGCAGTATGAACAAAGTGGTGTATATTTTTATTAGAAGCCACACTGTTTGGGTCGTTACAGTTGGGGGTCGTTGCTGCATTTTTGTTAAATCCTCCAGGGAGGTGCACAGTCGCCTGTGCGGTATGAGCTTCCTGCGGGGACGCAAAACCCCTGGAAAAAAAACAATATGTTACCTCACAGTCCTTTTAGTATGTACACATTTTGTTTGTGCGAACTTACTGGTGTCTGCAGGCAAAGTGCTATCTCTTCGTCCCCAAGTGAGGACAGGTCCACTGACCTCCACATTCGGGCGACATCTCCATCCACTGTTCGTGTTTCGATCCGGTTGTTTTTGAACAGGACTTTCCTACCGTCGGTTCGAGTCACAATTAACACCTTGTCCTTCATGTTCTGTAAAACCACGCGAATGTTATTTAACCCATGGTAACTATACGTGCACGTTGGTGATGAGCAAACGCGTATAGGGACTAATTCATCACGCCTAGCCAATATAATTATTGAATATATAATTATGATGTGTGCGCAGATCGCAAAACTATTCCATGTCTCACAGGTCCAGTACTTATATATCTTTAGAGTGCGTGTAACGTACCCACAGGTTATTCTCAGAGTCAGGGATGCTCTGAACCACGTCTTGGAGCCAAGCTCCACTTCTATCCAGCTTCTTGAGTAGTTTGAGCAGCTCGAGTTTGTTGCGAGCCGCCTTCGCAACTGGAGTGAACATGGCTGAAGTTTCTCCGACAACCGACATATTGCTCACCTTTTTGTGGATGATATGAGGTTGAGAGAGACTCATTATTATTTTGTCAGGTATAGAAACAATGCTGCACCACCACCATCACTCACATCCTTCATCGATCCTTCTTCTGAGCCGCACGTTATGTCTGCCAGGGATACTAGCTCCTCCATTGACCATATGGATTCGGGGTTTGTGAAGAACTCCTCCCGCAGAAACTTCCCGACCCTGTCCGCCGCAGTGTCTTCTTCAGTGGGCAGACTACTGCCCGCAGAACTTTTCTTAGCCATATCGGACACCTTTCCTGTAAACACTGCTCTGAACCTCCCCTCGAGAGTACCTGCTCTAAAACGATCCACTGACACACTCAAGCACCACCCCCCAAACAATGGCATCCAACGGCAACGTAATAACAGTACACATTCACATAATGTACAGTACTGTACAAGATAGTAATGCAGTATTATAATGTATAATATTATTATAATTTGTGGTACATAAAATAGCACTTTATAATAATGCATAATATACCAGTACAATAATGTACACATATTATAATAAGTTATAATAACTCATCAGTAATCATTTAAAATCATAAAGAAATGACAATTTATAATCCAAACAATAATAATTTACTGTATAATCCATAAAATAATAATTACTGTATAAAATAATAATTTACTGTATAAAATAATAATTTACTGTATAAAATAATAATTTATTGTTCATAAAATAATAATTTAATGTTCATAAAATAAGTTATAGTTCATAAAATTATTATTATAAGCCATAAAATTATTGTTATAATAACGTATACTGTAATATTTATACCAATACACAATATATTAATTAACAACAATACAAACTTGGCGGGGGCACTGCCGTGCCCCCGCCAAGTTCTCGCCGCACTGCCGGACCACCTTTACCCGACACAACTCACGTCATTTTGACCCCCTCGAATCTTCGCACTGGTGAACACACGTGGCTTCAAAATTTTTATTTGGGTAGATAAAAATCGATTAAAAATAATGCCCCCTTACTTCCATGTTCATATCTCTTTTCATTTCCGACTTAAAAAATCCCCAAAACTCCCGAAACGACCAAAATATGACACTGACTGACTCACTCACTCACTGACTGATCATCAAAATTATACGGCACTTCCAGTGGTCCTAGGATGCTGAAATTTGGTGTGCTGGTAGAGATTGTCAAACAAACATCAGAATAAATCTGAAAACGGCACTTTTTTGAGTCTAAATGCTCAAAAAAAATTATTTTCACGAAGTCTGCTGCTGCTGACCAGATGCGGCATTTTTAACACGGATTACTTTTTTACTTTGAATTTCCACTGATCAGTTATGCTGGTGCTCCTCCTGCCCTCCCCACGTTCTCATCTCCTCACCCCCCTCCC